>JANAVB010042018.1:8206993-8314493 GCA_029216955.1 Iris pallida
CGAGACGAAACTTGTGGCAACAGGACCGTATCATTTTTCTGGTCTTGTATGCCTAGTTTGGTCTAATTCTGAGATAGTTGATCGGATCGCCATTTTGCGGACCCCACGATCCGATTCAACGGACGATTTTGTGCACGGTCCACCGGAATCCAAAATTGGACATACCGTTGGGTTCGTATCATCAAAATGAATCCGTAGACATGTAGTTTAACGAGTTTAGAGAATATTGACTCTGGCATATTTTTTGTTGCAAAGCGGGTCCAACGACGGACACCATTTTGACCCAAAATTACCGTTTTACTCCTGTATCCAAAATTGGACTTAAGAACAGGCAATACTAGCTAATTTGACTATTATAAAAATGTTAGCAATTTCTGTTTCAGCTTTTAGAGGCAGTTGTGATGATGTGGATTTTAGGGCTTATCAGTTGATGACATTTTATGGATCTATGTGCAACCTCCAGGAAAGATATCTTGCCTCCCTCTACTGTTTAATTTCATGCTTACAATTTTTTCTGTGATTATTTGGTTATCATTTGGTTACTCTAGTTCTATGGATTTATATGTTATTATAAGTTCTCTAGTCGACTTGATTTATATATGTTCTTCATATCATGTTCACTAGTTCATTGACTTGCCTGTATATCATCTTCATGACTTGATAGTATAGATATGCCAGGCTTGTTCACCTTATGAGCTCATATTAGAGTTTTCCTTGACTATTTCTTGACTGAGTCGTACCTTGTCTCACCAGTACCTTGCTTGAGTCGTGTCGTAGAACGAGTACATGTAGTTGAACTGCTATTTCCATGTATCATTTTTCCTCAACCAGAGAGTCCACACTCGGGACAAGGGTATTTGTCGTGTTCATTGGCACCAGAGAGTCCACACTCGGGATGAGGGTTGACCATTTACACCAGAGAGTCCACACTCGGGACGAGGGTGTTTGTCGTGTTTACCTGCATCAGAGAGTCCACACTCGGGACGAGGATGTAGTACTTGCATCAGAGAGTCCACACTCGGGACGAGGGTGCCTTGCCGTGAACTAACCAGAGAGTCCACACTCGGGACGAGGGTTAGTGATTAGTTCAAACCTGCGAGTCCACTCGGGGCAAGGGTTTGGTATTCCGTTGATCTCGTGTTTACTTGTTCATCCAGCAGTTTAGTTACGTGTAGTTATTCTTGTGTTCCAGTTCATAGTCACCTGTCAGTAGCCACTTGTCGTTAGTCACTTGATAGCAGTTTGGTCGTAGTCTCATGCCATGTTAAGTGTCTTTTCTTGTTTATATCATGTTCATATAATTGTGGACACAAAAAAAAAAGAAGAAAACACTATCTTTTCTTTTATTGGCACAAGGCACCACAAATCGAGTATGCCTGAGAGATCCTACGCTGAGGATCCCCGAGTACAAAAAAGAATTATGGGAAATGGAACGATGGAGATCGAGCAGCAGTTGCTCCTTTACTCCGTTGACACTCCGATTACAAAAGTGGAAGAAAACCTAAGAAAATTGCTATCTCTCGGCTCACTGGCAAGAGGTGCAGCAATTTGGCTCTTGAAAATGCTCTCCGTTCTGTCCTTTGAAGAGGGATGAGGCCCCTCTTTTATAGTTATTCTTGAGCTGGAATGGTGTTATACGCCCACATGAGGAAACACGCTAGTTTTTATGTGGGCGTATAGTCCTACTTTGGGTGCATAGGACGTAGGCGCATACAGGCTGCGAGATCGTAGATTGGTCATGGTGTTGACGTGGTCGCATGCTTCGGTGCATGACTGCTCATGGAGACTGACATGACCGTGTGCTTCGGTGCACGTTTTGATCATGGCTTTGACTAAGTCAGGCTTGGGCGCATAGCCATGTCTCAGGCTATGCGCCCTCCTTTCAGGGGAGCTAGTCTTGGGCGCATAAAACTTCATTGGCTGGGCGCATGAAGCTTCACTGACTGGGCGCATGAAGCTTCATTGACTGGGCGCATGGAGCTTCACTGACTTGGGCGCATGGAGCTGCACTGACTGGGCGTATGGAGCTTCACTGACTTGGGCGCATGGAGCTTTACTGGCTTGGGCGCATGGAGCTTAATTGGCTTGGGCGCATGGGGCTTCATTTGCTGAATTTTTTTCATGCTTCTACAAGACCCCCTTCAAAGTTTTTGATACTTGAACAATTTCGAAATACTTTGAAAGAAGCATGGATCATCTTCTCGTGATACAATAGGCGTATAACACGGCTCTCTCCTTTGGGGCGCATAGTATTTTGGCCAGCCTGTCAGAAAGATACAACTGTTGAGATCTTCCTCAAAATTCGAATTGACAGATTCATCGGAGTATAATTTGAAGCGGTCCATCCTTTATACGTTGTCCACGTCAGCAAGGGACAGTCGCATAGTATGCAGAGAGCAGATCCTTCACGTAGGCGCATAGGCTATAGTGGGCGCATACAATGCGATGAGCGCATGGGCGCATACAGCAAGTGGGAACATAGGGGGTGGCTCGTGCCTATAAATAGGCCCTGGAGGAGAGAGAAAGTTTATTATTCCTTTCTATTTGAATTTTTCAGAAAACTCTTCGTCTTATTTCTTTGAGAACTATGTCTCCCAAGGTCGCCAAGAGATCCGCGAAGAGCAAGCAGGCTGTGCCGAGTGATTCTTCTCCTGCGTCGACGTCCTCGGCAGTCCAGGACCCGATTCTGGGTGAGGGCATGCTTCAAAAAACAAAGTCTTGAGCATTAGTTTGCGACGCTCGGACTTCTCTTCTGCCTGGGGCGCTTGTGCCTAAGGCAACATACTTCTGTGAGCATTACTATGCGCCCACAGAAGTCATGTGCCAACATTGTGGTGTGCTATGCGCCCACGTGTTGCAATGTTATGTGCCCTCTAAGCAGTGGCATATTATGCGCCTATGTACTGTTCGTGTGTTATGCGTCTGCATGTCTTATTTTGGGCGCATATCCTTTTGGGCGCATAGCCTTTTGAGCGCATAGGAGTCCTTTAGAACATAGTTTTTCCTACAGTTTTCTAAGTCTGACTGTCTTTCTGTCCCTTTTCATGTTCTGTGGGGATCTGGCTAGCAAATTTCTCCAGGACCAGTATCGGCGATTCTGGGCATGGTGAAGATGCGACACTTGGCACCCACATCAGAGAGCTCAGGACCCTTCGTGTTTTGGAAGGGTTTTTCTCATATGGTAGGAAGAACCTTTATACATCGAAGAGTCAGACGGTAGTTGGGCGTTATCGTGAAAGTTCTGCTTTCATGGTTCTTCAAGTAGGCAAAAGCAGTACTAGAGATGTTATTTTGAAGGTATGGTCTCTTGAAGAAATGGGCCCACGACATCCGCCATATAGAGGAGAGGAGATCACCATTTGTAGATATTTTAGCATGCTATATTTGCCCTCCTCCGTGTAGCTTCTCGAAGGTTCAACAGCCTTGTTTGCTTGCTCAACAGTTAAACATGACCTCCTTCGACGAAAGCGTGGTGCTGCCAAGCTGAACAAGCTATGTGTTACTGATAAGTAGCGGATTCTCCCTTCTTTTGGACATCAATGTAATCTTTAACTTCTTATCCAGATGAAGAGATGAAGAACCTTTTGTTTTGCTCATGAGATGTAGTCCTGTGAATGTAACTGATTTTGATTAAACAGAGTACATTCGCTCCATTCTTTGCTTGTGATATCTGTGGTGCTTGTATTTAGAGAGCCAAATACCGCATTTGTATAAAGGGTATCCCGCTGGAGAATTTTTATGTGGACCTATTATCCGTTTTATATTCGAATTATTCGAACATAGATAATAAGTTGAATGAAGCTGCTAGTAGAGGTAATATGGACGTAATAGCAGAGGATGTTCTATATCTGACCAGAGGTAATATGGACGTGGAAAGATATATAACATTAGTTAGGAGTGGATAGTTCGGAGGTAGTGTGGACATGACTATCTTTGATGAATGCTTTGCTCAGAGGTTATGTGGACGTGGCAAAACATTTGATCATTCCACTGGAAAAATAATTATCAGAAAACAATTCAGAGGTAATAGGGACGTGATTTGCTTTCGTCAAACCGAGTTTGGACAGAGTCAAAAAATGGAAATGATTTCACTGGGGAAATATTTAGTAGACTTATTATCCAGGGAAAAAGAGGTTCAAAAAGGCCAGACCATCAAAAAAGAAGTCAGAAATAAGAATAGAAAGAACCATAGCCAAAAGCACAATCTATGGAGAGAGGAAAACCGCATGGACACGGCTCCTTTTGGATAGATCGTTAAGCAATTTACCCATATAGCTATTATCGCGAGGGTGAAATCCATTGAGATGGACTTTATAGAATCAGATGGCAAAGCTAAAAGAGAAAGACTAACTAACACTCTCCATCCTTGTATGGTCACTCCACATTAATAACTTGGAACTGACTATCCTCCTTAACTAAATCTCCTGATTGAGCTACCTTTGTTTTGTTTATTTTTGTTAAAGTTTTATTTGAAGAGAAAAAAAGAGAAGAATGCGACCTGAGATCAAAAGCTGCTCAGAAGAGGTCACAGATTGCCCGGAGTGAGAGACAGGATCAGATCAGAATCAGTCCCACTTTTTGAGGAATGAATCGATTATTTGACTACTAATCTTCCGCGGGTAGACAAGCTCCGGTACGCTGGGGATAGGTCGATTGACCTGGTCAGATCAAAGAGATAGGCAAATTGGTCTTTTTCCATCATTCAAGAAATGCAGTAGGAGTGCTGGGGAATTGCTAGTGAGGAGGGCCTCCCGTACGGCAAAAACGATGGCGAAGGCAAGACCCCCGGAAATGCCTCTTTTGAGCAAAAATTTGAGCAAAAAGACACCAATTTCTCTTCTTTCTTTTCAAACGGACAACATAGGTTAAGCCCTCTACAAGATATAGACCAGCTAAAGAAATTATCGAAAACTGGTCTTAGGGAAGTGTAGCAGCTAGAAGGGATCTCAATCTATAATGAAGAAATGATAGTAGCTCGTTGTTTTATAGGCTTTCTCATATTCAATCGTAAGAGTTTAGGTTCTATTTTTGCCAGGGACATCGAGTCATCACGTTTCTCTCTTTTCGCTGGTTGCTCGACAACTATGGCTTATAAATTCGCACAGAACAGAAGAGAATGAGGCCCATCCCCGACCGAAAAGTCAGAAGTTTCCAAATTTAGGGCTTCAATTCAAGGTTTATCCTCTGTCCTTCCTCCCGCTCTGGTTAGCACGGTAAAGCTGGTTTAAGTCTTTCCGATCTCTTCCCCTCCGTGTCCTTCCGGTCTCTTTTCTTCTTTCCGTTCGGTTCGGTAAAGCTTGTTGAATCTTTTGTTTCGGAGAAATAAGTGGCTCGAAGGAATAGAAAGCCAGATTCCCTATTTGATCTCGAAGTTCTTATTTCACACTTTTTCCAGTCGGATCACTCGTAGGATTGAAAATAGACTCCACTATATTTCAAAGAGTCAAAGAAGTTTAATTTTTTTAGTTCTCTGTCCCTGAAGATGTATTTCACGATTTATTATAGGTATGTCTAGATTTGGTTGAAAGGTATGTCCCCCGGGCTCTTAAGATTCCTTATGAATCTTGGACTTCGGTGGCTACCGCAATGGTCATCGTCACCTGTTAAGGATTCCGCATTCAGCGTATCAGGAGCGCGAACCCATTTCCAAGGTGTGACGGGCGGTGTGTACAGGGCCCGGGTACATATTTACCGCGGCATGCTGATCCGCGATTACTAGCGATTCCAACTTCACCGTTCATCGGGGCTTCGGTTGCCGGCTCCCCTGTCATCAGGTCACCAACTTCCTTGACCTTTCGGTACTGGGCAGGCGTCAGCCCCCATACACGGTCCTACGACTTTGCGGAGACCTGTGTTTTTGGTAAACAGTCGCCCGGGCCTGGTCACTGCGACCCCCTTTGTGAGGAGGCACCCCTTCTCTCGAAGTTACGGGGCTATTTTACCGAGTTCCTTAGAGAGAGTTGTCTCGCGCCCCTAGGTATTCTCTACCTACCCACCTGTGTCGGTTTTAGAGACACAGAGAGTGAGAGGCAGTCAATATCTTCTGTGGCTTCTGCAAGGGTGAATATGAGGCGAGCGAAGTGAGGAGACCGGACTCAATAATCCAGGAGGGCCCAGAAAGACCTGTGCGGTCAGCCGAGGACAAAGCCCATCGACCTAGGAGGAGAAGGAAGAGATGAATTCCCTTATTCATCTGTTGTTGGAAGTTTGATGTATGCCATGGTGTGCACGAGGCCTGACATCGCACACGCAGTTGGCGTTGTTAGTCGTTTCCTTGCAGATCCAGGCAAGGAGCAGCATTGGGCGGCTGTCAAATGGATACTTCGCTATCTCCGAGGCACTTCAAAGTCTTGTTTGTGCTTTGGAGGTGGTAAGCCACTACTTCAAAAATAGATTACCGGAACAAAGAAGGAAGCTCAAGCAAGTGACATCTGACTTAGGAACACCAATTCCTAGCTACGAGGAAATAGCAAGCGAAGAGAAAATATGAAGAACCCAAGAGGAAAGACAAAAGGCATCCAGGTTTTGTAACCCAAGAGGAAAGACAAAAGGCATCCAGGTTTTGTGCTATGTCCCACCAGGTGTATTGATCACGCGGAATGGAAGGATAGAAATGATCAAAATAAGGAATGTTCATTTGCTGAGATACTGGATGCTTACCGAAAGAAGGGAATTGTACGTCAGAGAAGGGAGAATCTTCATGGAACCATTCCCCCATTCAGTGTCATAAGATATCTGCCATAAAACCCTTAGGGTTATGGCAGAGAGAGTGTAGCGAGTCCGACGAGCGGCTAATGAGGGAATCATGGGGTAATCCAAGTCAACCAGATGGAGTTACGTTCTGACAATCAATTTTTTTCCGTTCCTAATTTTGGTAAAAAATCTTGTGCAAGAGTGGTCTCAGTCTAAGAATAGATCATCCCCAAATCCTGAAAGTCCCGTCCAGGATCATGGTTTATCGAAAAATCATGGAAAAAATGATGGCGAAGGCAAGACCGCCAGAAATGCCTCTTTTGAGCAAAATTTTTTGTATTCAAGACTCTTGAAATACGGATAATAGTTATATAGTTTTTTATTTGGAATCATATAAACATCGCACTGTACATTTACATGACTGAACATATATGAACATTATGTAAACGAGGTTACACATAGTATTTCTTCAGGATCTTGCCATTGACAGGTATGATGAGCAAGTCACCATCGGGCTTGGTTAGCCGGTACGCACCGTTAGAATACACCGATTCTATGATGAGAGGACCTTCCCATTTAGGCTGAAATTTCCTTTTTGTTTTGTGCGTCATGACCATCGGTCTTCTCACTGCTAGGACCAGATCACCGACTTGGAATATCCTTTCCTTCACTTTTTTATTGAAGGCTCTGGAAAGGCGTGCTTGGTATAGCTCAATGCGCTGCTGAGCTACCAAGCATTTTTTGTCTAGCGCTTCGAGCTCTTGGAGTCACAGACGGTAGCTCTCTTTAGTAGTCAGCTCGCTGGCTAGGGCTACCCGAAGAGAAGGAATCTAGATTTCTAGGTGAAGAACTGCTTCGCTTCCATAAACCAAAAAGAATGGCGTACTGGCTATTGGAGTCCGGACCGTTGTGCGGTAAGCCCGTAGACATTCACCGAGCTTCTCGTTTCAATCGCGCTTATTTGAAGACACAAATTTCTTGAGAAGTTTTATGATGGTTTTGTTAAAGGCTTCTGCTAGCCTGTTAGCCGCTGGATTGTAGGCAGTAGAGGCTACGTTCTGAATTGATTCTTATCGTAGAATCGATAGAATGTATGGCTTGCGAACTGTAGACCATTATCATGGATGATCCTGCGAGGTAGGCCGAAGCGGTAGATCACGTGATGTTTGATGAAACTGATCACGTTTGACGTCTTTACTTCGGTGAGCGGTATAGCTTCCGTCCATTTGGAGAAGTAATCAGTTATAGCTAGGATGAACCGATGTCCCTTGGAGGATGGCGGGCTGATTGGTCCTATGATGTCCATGCCCCAGGCTTCAAATGGCCAAGATACTGCCGTCGGGTATAGAAATTCCGAAGGTTGATGAATAAAATCGGCGTGGAACTGACAAGCTCTACACTTTTTTGCATATTCAACAGCATCCGCTATCATTGTGGGCCAGTAATAACCTATTCGTTTAAGGCGATCTTGTAATTTGGGGCCTGGTTGATGTACACCACAAACTCTATCGTGCGTCTCCCAGAGTACATGTTTGGCTTCTGTGTTTGATAAGCATCGTAACAGTAGCCCGTCGTAAGAGCGTCGGTACAACATCTTGGTAGCTGTGTCATAGTAAAATTTGAGGGATCGCCTTTGGATGGATACTGCTTCCTTCGGGTCCTCGAGAAGGATTCCATAGACAGCGTAGTCTATGAAGGAAAATCTCCAGTCTTTAGCATCGACGTTTGTTTTTGCTTCATAACTGTGACGAATATGTAAGGCATCTTTCACACAGAATAGTCCTCGACCAGACACAGTGATCGACTGCTGGGTATTGATAGAAACGGTCAAGGAAGCAGCGAGATCGGCTAGAGCATGTGTTTCTATGTTCTGTAGTCGAGGTACGTGCTCGATGAAGAATCTAGCGAAAGTAGACGCTAACTCAATTATTGCTCTGTGGTAGGGATGAGATCTTCATGGCGAACTTCATAATCATCTCGGACCTGACTAACTATTAGCTTGGAATCGCCGTAAGCCTCTAGATAGTTAACTCCCAGTTGCTTCGCCAGTTGTAGACCGATTAATAAAGCAATACATTCGGCCACGTTGTTGGTACATGGTTCCATGAGAGAATATGCACGGCGTATAACCAGCTGATCAGGTGACACGAGCACGATACCTACTCCAGCCACGATATTCCCTTTGGATCCTGTTCTTGATGCACCGTCAAAAAATATTCGCCAAATGGGGATTTCTTCAGTTACAGTGTTAGACTCTACCACTTCGTCGAGGATTTCGTCGTAGAGTTTGGACGACTCCGGCACCGGATGAGCTGCTAGAAAATCAGCTAATGCTTGGCCTTTTACTGCCTTCTGAGGAACGAAGATCAGATCGTATGGAGTCAACAACATTGCCCATGTAGCTAAACAAGAATTGAGAGAGCCCGGTTTAGTCATGAGTATTCTGAGAGGGTTGACTTTAGATATGATGTGGATAATCTGCCCAGACATGTAGTGGCGTGTCTTCTGGATGGCAAATACTAGTACAAGGCATTCTTTCTCCACCGGTGTGTATCTGTGCTAGACACCAACCATCGTACAACTGAGGTAGTAGATTGCCTGTTCATGGCCGCCTTCATTCTTCTGAGCTAAGAGGGCGCCAAGGGAATGATCTATAGCATGGACATATAGTAAGAAGGGCTTCCCCATTATTGGAGCTACCAATACTGGAGGGCTTGTAAGATACGCCTTGATATCGTCGAATGCGCGTTGACATTATTCAGTCCAGATGAAAGATACGCCTTTTTTCATGAGCTGAATGAATGGTTAATACCTTCCAGAGAGGTTCGAAATGAATCGTCTGATGTAGGCTAGCCTTCATTGTAGTCCGCATAGTTCTTTGAGATTTCTTGGAGGATGCATGTCGAGAATAGCCTTCACTTTCTCCGGATCCAGATGTATACCCTTTGAAGTGATAACGAAACCAAAGAACTTGCCGCTGGAGACTCCTAAAAAAGACTTGGTTGGATTATCATGAGTTGGCGTGCACGCATTAGTTCAAACACCATTCTTAAGTCTTAGAGGTGGTTGCCTTTGAGATGACTTTTGACTGCGATATCGTCTACGTAGCACTCCACAGTTTTGCACAAATGATCGCAAAAAATTGTGTTCATGGCTCGCTGATATGTTGCCCCTGTATTCTTTAATTTAAATGGCATCACCGTATAGCAGTATACCCCCAACGGTGTTCGAAAAGATGTGCGCTTCTCATCGTCGAGGAATATCTTGATCTGATTGTAGCCTGAGAACCCATCCATGAAGGACATCCGCTCGAAGCCGCAAGTATTATCGATCATTACGTTGGTGATCGGTAGAGGGAACTCGTCCTTCGGGCATGCAGAGTTCAAATCATGGTAGTCGATACAGACTCGAACTTTACCATTCTTTTTTATGACTGGAACGATGTTGGCAACCTAGTCTGGGTGTTGTTCCTCACTAATAAATCTACTGGCAATGAGCTTCTTGACTTCATTCTCGATGGCTTCTATGGCGTCTGGTCAGAATTGTCGTTGCTACTGCTTCACTGGCTTAGCTTTAGACGAAATGTTCAGGTGGTGCATGGCGACTTTAGGGTCCAAGCCTGGCATGTCTTCATAGCTCTATGCGAAGACGTCGATGTATTCTCCTACAAGCTGTATAAGAGATTGGCATTCATCGCCAGATAGGCTTTTGCTGATGAAGATTGGTTTGAAGGATGCTTCATCTTCTAGATTGACTTGGATGACTTAGTCTTCGGTAGGTGGCTCCAGTTGTTCGAAGCGCAGCTCCCACACGGTGTCCATCTTTTGAGCCCATTGTTCGAGTTCGATTGATTGGACATCGTCTATAATTTGGTCGACGGAAACCATGTTGACGGACAGAGTTTCTTTGAACATGTCGCCGATACTGGAGTCTGAGTTCCAGAGAGAGGAATCAGAAGAATGAGAACAACGATCTGCTTCATCATCTGATCTTTCGGGAGTTGTTGGAGGAGAGACATAGCCCAAACCAACACCGCTTCATTGATAGTAGTTCTCGGATTTGCCGGGGGGAGCGAAGTGTCGTATTGGCAACCGTCGTCCTCGGCCGTAATTCATAATTTAGCCCTTCGTCGCTTTTGATGTCATATCCCATATTCTGGATGATATTCTTGGCCTGCCAACTATACCGAAAAAGTTGCATTTTCCCAGACTCATAGTCAGCTTCTGTTTGTGCTTGGGAGGAGTAGAGTCCGGAACGAACTTTCTCTCGCCAATTATACGACCAAAGATGATTAGCTCTTCATTTTTCTTTCTGGCTAGAACGATGAAGTAGAGGATATCTTCAGGGTAAACGTTTTCCCGCAAGTGAGGTGTTGTGACCGGCATGCAGAGGTGTAGTCCTATGTCGTTCTCTAGGATGTATATCGTATCTATGTAGTGGTTTACAGATTGATAGACATCAGGGTAATTCAAAGATAAACCTTTACTTAGGAAATACGCAAGTTCTTCTTCAGGGATAACATCATCCGCTGAAGGTACATTATTATGAGTACTGATATACTCATTGAGAGGATCATCATCTAGAAGAGGAGCCACAGTCTTGGCCGAGTTCACTACGTAAGGTAATTCTTCAGGATTGGGAGGACGGGCATCAGTAGGTTCCTCCCGGGGTGTCTTGCTGAGAGTGATGGTCAGTGGCTTGACCTTGTCGGGGTTCTTCTTTTTCACCTAGATTGTGAGAGGCTTCGGAGTACTTTTTGGAGTAGTACGTCCTTTGACTCAGATAATCAGAGGACTATCATTGGAGGATGGACTTGCTTCAGCTTCATTACCGTCATCCTTGGGGGGTTGAGATTGGTAAATTACTGAATCTCCATAGTAAGCTTCGATGCCCTTGAAAGGATCGACATCGGCAAACTCCGTCTTCACGACACCGTCGCTGTTGATGTACTTGAAGCACTGGTGAAGTGTGGAAGGGACGATCATGTTCTCGTGTATCCATAGACATCCTAACAAGACGTTGTAGGACACATTGGCATCTATCATATAGCAGAAAACCTCCGTTCGGAGATTATCGATCTGGCATTTGAGACGGATCTTGCCCAGCGGATGGCTTCGACTAGCATTAAAAGCTATAATAGTTGTGTTGGTTGTGAATAGCTTGTGCAGAGGGATTCCCAGAATTTGAAGCAAACTTCTAGGAATGATGCGGAGGGAGGATCCTGGATCGATGTGCATGCGATCCACCTTGATCGCCCCGATATACCCTGTATAGTACAGGGGTCTATCATGACAATTATTTTTGAGTAGCATATCCTCCTGTGAGAAGGTGATGTTGGGCACCACTTCCATAGTACTGTGGCAGTGGGAACAGGAGACAGGATCTTCAGCGGGGGCTTTGACTTTAGCGAGGTAAGAGTCGGCATGTAGTAATGCCTCACTTAAGGCCTTTCGCGTTTCTTTGGAGAGTCGCAATAGATCGAACAGAGACAACCTGGCAGGTGTATTGGCTAGCTGAGCCAATATGTCAAAGTTGTAGGGCCGATCCATGCCTTCGGGAGCTGACGCCTTTTGAGATTTGTCAAACCGCGTCTCCTTCTGTTTGGATTTGTCTGTGGTTTGAGGCTTGGATGGGACGGCTTCTGATCTTGTGGCTGCAGCAGGAGCTTGAGGAGGTATTGCTTCTTCTTGTGTAGGATCGTACGTCCGAAGATAAGTCTTCTCCGATCGCGTCTTGCCAGATAGAACCTCGTAGATGGGGGAGAATACCATATAGCATGGCTTGAATTTCTTGCCCCTTCTTGCTTTGGGAGGTGCTACCCCCTATGTCATTTCTTGGACAAGGTCTGGGTGGACCCACATGATCTCACCATGTTCAGTTGTGAGTGGGACCAAGGTCGAGTTGCGCGCTGGTGGTAGGTTGACGACTTCCATCACCGCCTTGGAGATCGGGACCACGCCGTCTGGGACTTCTGTAGGAGGAAAGTCGCCAAACTGAAGAGAGATCATGTTAGCAGATACGACCATGTCTTCAGCTTCGAGGTTGATCACTTGGCTGTCGATAAGCTGTTGTATCTTCTTTTTCAGGATGATGCAGTCCTTGGTGGAGTGATGCACGTATTGATGATAGAGACAGTACTTGGGATCATTGAGTTGGCTCATCTTTGCAGGACGTCGTGGTGGAGGCAATGTCAGCTTATTACCCTTCATCAATGTATGAAAGATGGTAATGACATCGTCTTCATCGAAAGAGAAGGTCTCCTTAGGCTTATCGGAGGCGTCCTGAGAATTGGAAGCTCCTTTGGATGTGTCAACTTTCAGGACTTCTTTCCCTTTAACCCCACGAACAGGGATAGTTTGAGGATGCTTGCCCTTGTCTACGGATTTGGGTGTCTTCAATCCCAGTAGTTCCAATTTAGGAACGTCGTTTTCAGCAGCATCATCGGCCCCAATAAAAGCGGGCCATGTATCATACTTATGTATACCTAGACAAAACTTCACTGTAGGAATGAAGTTATGTCGACAAGTATCCATAAGTTCTGAGTCTGGTATGTCGAAGGGCATCTTCGGTACTAACCGTCTGAAGCATTCTATAAAGGCGATGACAGACTCAGTCCTCCTTTGCTTGGTCTCGATGAGTGTGGACATACTAACATGCATACCGCTCTCAAAAAATTGGTTGAGGAACAACCTCTCCAAGTCTTTGAATGAATTGATACACCTGTCAGACAGACTACAGACCATTCGAAGGCTACCCCTGCAAGGTGATAATAAACAGCTTCGACAGGAATGGATCGTCTCTGGGCAAGTGCAGAGTCTGCATGTTGAAGTACGTCATGTGCTGACGAGGAGAAGTCAAACCGTCGAATGAGTTCAGCGTCAACGGCTTGTAGTTAGGAGGGCAAGTAGCGTTCTCTCACTCAGGGGGATACGGTTGAGATATCCCCATCTTTTGAAGCTCGTCTTTGTGTGAGATAGTGTCGAGGCGAGCGACCAGGGAATCAATTACATCCTGTTGATTGAGCAGGTGTTGGGAAATGGCTGTTGAACGATTGTCAGGCGTTGTTGGCGAAGGACCACCCCCGACATTTGCGAGATTTGGAGGAGGCACAACGGAATGATACTCCTTTTGTAGTGAAGGAGGGTTGTCGCTGTGAGCCAGACTAGCGTGGGCCGAGATATTTTATTGAGGTGGAGGAACAGCCCCAGCAGCTTGAACCGCCATGATGCTGGTAAGCATATCAGTGATCTGGCGAATGCTGTTTCAAGTCCATCTAGCCGTTTGCTGGTCTGGTCGCTAGCTTCTTCAGGTCTTTCTCCGTCCGTCATGTATATAGATAGCATGCGAGGATGAACAGAGGAAGCAGTACAACTGGTGCTGATACTGTCAGTCTTCGAGTGGATAAGTCCTTCATCTTCGGGTAGAGGAGGTAGATAGTCACCATCGAATTCGGAGAGATCATCGTACTCTAGAAGGCTACCCCCAATGTGGGGGTCATCTGCTTCAAATTCTGAGGGAATGCTACCCCCGACTTGGGAATCTTCGTCGTACATACGAAATCTTGCCTTTGATCGAGTGCCTATATAGACTCCTTCGGATGTGACAGCCTGTTGGCCATCTATTGGTAGACTCTCCTTCTTCTTCTCGCGGAGTTAAGAGAGAAAGCTGGGTTTGTAGTCCACCGTCTTTGATTGGGGCTTCCGTAAGGGGGATCCCATGAAGCCATGTTGGATGAAACACAGTGGCTTCTCGTCGTCAGAGAAGTGCAACCGCCAAAACACGGACTTTCTCTGAGGCACTCTTGTTGTTTTGGAGCAACAACAGTTGATAATAATACTGGTGCACGGAAGTGCACTATGAATTGTTATGTTCTTCCTTGCTTTACGCTTATGATTTATCATGTCGTGCAAGTCAGCAGAAAGGAGTTGTGCCTTAAAACCCATGTTGTATGCATCGCCGAGCTTTGCATGCGGGTTCGTAAAGAGAGTAGGCGCATCCAGACTTAGTTTATGTGCATGGGCAACCCTGTCACCCCCAGTTTCCAGAAATAGGGGTATTTTTGTCATTTTTTATTTTTAAATTATTTTAGAATTATTTATTTATTTATTATAATATTTTGGGGTTATTTGAGTCGGGTTCGAATTTCAACTCATTCTGACTTGTATCGGGGACCCGGGGTAGTTTTGACTCTAGCGGGCCCACACACTAATTAGCCATGGCCCACATGTTAGTTATTTTAGTTAGTGACTAGACTAATTATTTTGGTTAGTATTAATATGGATTAGTGTTTTAGGATTGACCAAACTACCCCCGACTTAACCCCTTACCAATGTATTAGTAAATAGACTAAAAAAGGGCTTTTGGAATTTTCCTAATAGGATAAAACCACCCATATTGGCTGGCCACTTTTGGTATGGATAGGGATTAGCCACTTCATTATTTCCTTTTCCATTCTCTCTCTTGTTCTTCCCCAAATTTTTTTCTAGAGAGCAAACCCTAGAAATTTCTTCACCAAATCCTCCCATTTCTTCACCAAATCTTCTTCCTTCCTTCTCCATTCTAGCCAAGGAGGGAGCTCCCCAAGTTTGAGAGGATTCGGAGCTTGTTCGTGTCCGTTTGGGATTCATACGTGTCGGTGGCATTTCGGGATCGATTCGAGTCACCGGGAGGTATAAATCCCTTCTCCTTCTCATTCTTTTCATGCATTAGGATGGTTTTGACCCATAGGAATGACCTCTTGGTTTTGTGTCCATTTGAGTCCATTTCGTGTCTTTTTGGACACTTGTAGAGGTGTCCTATGAGTAGGATCGTTTTCTAATAGGGAAAACTCTATTTGGACACATGTAGAATTATTTATGTATTGTTTTGATGTTGTTCTAATATTAATTCCAGATTTTTTTATGTGTTTAGAAATGAGTTTGCCTATGTATCATATTCCTAATATCTATATATGTATATATGAGGTGATATATATTAATTTCTATATATATATATATATATATATATATATATATATATATATATATATATATATATATATATATATATATATATATATATATATAATATGGTTTATATATATATGAATATGTATCATGGTGTGAATGTGGGATTTTGGGTTGGTTGTGGGTACTTACAGTGGTCGGCCAAGACTAGGAAGCATGGAAGTGCATGTGTTGGTTAGGAGTGAGGGCTTGTGAGGTGTTTGAAGGAATGTTGGAGAGTGGTGTTGTATGGGTGTGTGTTGTGTTTGGAGAGGGAGTTAGAGAGTAGAGTTTAGAGAGTGTAGAGAGGGGAGGGGCTGCTCTTAACAGCATCATTGGACAGCAGTTCAGTCCATGGAGTAGCCCCAAACATGGCACCAAAACAGTCCCTAAGATGGCTGTCCCTTGACCCTGTTTTAGCCTGAAAACCTGCCCCAAACACAGTCCTATTTGACCACAAAATCAGTCCACAAAATAGCCCATGTACACCCTCTAAACACCCCTATATGCTGTCATTTCAGTCCACAAAACAGCCCCAACAGTCCCCACAAAACAGCCCTCCATTTCCACCCCTTGGCTGTCACACGAACCCCCTTTGGGCTGTCCCCTTACCCAAATTTCAGCCCCTAACATAGCCTATAGGTGGCTGTCCCTTTGGCCACAAATCAGCCCCCTTGATACATCATCCACACCACTAAAATATAGTCCATTAAACCCCCTTGGCTGTCCTCAAAAACAGTCCTCCATACCACTTCAAATCAGTCCTTTAATGTCCTATTTCGTCCCCTTAAAACCCTCCAATATCAGCCCAATAAACTCCCTAAAACCAATCTTAACACCACTCATTTTCCAGCCACAATAACCACTTCAAATCAGTCCCAAACCACCTTCATTTCAGCCCCACTTGCCACACCAAATCAGTCCATATATTTGCCTATGTGTGTGTGAGTATTTGTGAGTTGTGTGTGTGTGTGTGTGTGTGTGAGAGCCTACAAATGAGTGTAGTTAGTGCCTATAGGAAAGCCTATATCTAAACCAATAGGAAACCTATAGAGAAGTCTATTAAAGTGTGATATCATGTGAGTGTTGTGTGAGAGTGAGTGGTATGGGTGAGTGATAGGGTATTGTGTGGGTAAATTCATGATATGGGTAAGGTAGGTAATAGGGTAAACCTACACATATCCTAAAACTAGGTTAGATACCTAGGATACCCAAAATTCTTGGTAGGTAAACCTTAGATAGGTTGATATCTAGCTACCCTAAGGAGCCTAGGCTAGTAACTTGGGTATTTGCGGGGTTTCCTTGGGATTGGGCAAGGTATCGGGATTTGCCTTGGTAGGGTAATGCAAGTTTTACCTAGGAATAGGGTATTTGAGTTTGAAGTCTAAGATAGGATTAGAACTTGATTCCCTTGGTTGGCAATGATCAAATATGGTGCTCATAGACTAGTTTTGACGTCGGTTGACCTTTTTGACCAAAAGTCAACAAAAGTCAACCGAGAGTCAAACTTAGCCTTTAAGCGACGCGATTTGACCGAAACCAAACCAGAGTTGACCAGTTGACTGAAAATCAACCGATAGTCAACATTTGACTTGTTTGACCTAGAGTTGACCCAGGGTTGACTCATTGTTGACCAGAGTTGACTTTTTGACCAAAAGTCAACTGTAAGTCAACCCTTGAACCAGATTGACCTCGTTTGACATAGATTGACTCCCAGTGACCTGGTATGACCTAGTATGAGCCAGTACGACCTAGTGTGACTCAGTCTAACCTAGATTGACCTAGTTTTGACTTAGACTTGCATTCATGACTTGAATTAGCTTCCTTTTTCAGTTTTTATCCCTGTTTGACTCATAGTATCTTATTTTAGGTCTGTGATCACTCTGAGCGTCTGTTCACCTTATCAGCACAGGACCACAGGCGAGTATATTTACTGATAGTGTTCATTGTCCTGATATCTGCTATATCCGATTCAGTTGTAGTGTTATACTCGATTTCCAGTCACGACAGTTCACGGACTAGTATATGTTGGATCATGACATGGAATGTTATTCCTAGAGTTACATGGTATATTGGTACATATTCTGTCTTATTTCAGTGTATTGGTATACATACCGATTTCAAAAGGGGACTTGCTACCCTCTTATGGAATCCCGTGTCATAACGTGTCATGTCCAGATCCATTGTACTATTCGGGGATGGGGGAGTTATTAGTGGTTGTGTGATCAAATTTCCACATGGTTCTATGGTACATATGGTTCATAGCTATACCCTCACCTCACGACGGGTAAAGCCTTACCCTATACGGTTCATAGCTTTCCATGGTGACCGGCCTTATCATTCTATTGTATACAGGGTTCATAGCCGGTCGGATGGAAAGCCTGATCATATTTTCCCAAGCCGATCACATAACACACTAATAATTCAAGGCACCTTTTATATTTATTTTTGTAGGAGGCTAAGTTCTGTTCGGGAGAAGGATTACAACTCCGGTCCTTGTTTGGTTTAGGGGTTGTAACTCGGCGTTCCAAATAGTTCCCAAGTCATCCTATATATATATATGCATTATCGTCCTTTTCAGTACTCACATCATGATATGTATTTCCAGTTGATTTTGTCTTGTATTTCATTATACTGTCTCTTATAGCTTTTGTCAATTCACATGGAACTGCTGTTGGTGTTTGTACTTGCTCATTTTCCTGACAGGATACCGTTGACAAATTTTACAGATGATTTAGAGACTGATTGCCCGACCTACTGTGGGGTCGAGTCTGACGGAGTAGACTTAGACTGTGGCTTGTTGGTAGAGCCACTAGACTTTGCTCACCCTGAGTAGTTTAGTTAGTTAGGTTTGCCTGGCCTGTGAGCCAGCTAGCACTTTCAGATTTGTAGTATCTATTATATACTTTCTGAGACTCTGGATGTTTTGTGTATAGCTCTGACTTGTGGATCTTGGACTTATTCCCTGCTTTATCTATCGTATTTCCTTTCTGTGCTATCTACCTTAGTTTGATATATGTGATTGAGACTGTATTGCTATGTCCCCTCCATTCGGAGTGTATATACTGTACAAGTACCTTTATCTGTTTTAGTCGTAGTATTTACAGACCCTATATACAGCATTCTACCGTCGATACTGCGGCATAGGCTGGACATAACCACGTGCTCGTGCCCCTCTTCAGGGTGCGGGTCGTGACACGTTTTTGTGGTAGCCCATGCAGGTCTGTGTCGCAATTAGTACGATCTCGTAATGGTGCTCGACTTAGAGTACTAATTACGAGCCTACGATTAGGACGTAGGAACTAGGGTATGATAGGAGTTACTCAATCACATTTTAGGAAATTTCTGATCTTTTGATTACCATGACAACTCTTCTTGCATTGGAATTCAATTGTCCTCCTTTGGTAATATCCTATCATGTGCCATATTGATCTTTTGGGTTCAATTCGTCTTCAGGATGATAGTAACTCGTTCTCAGACAGCAGGGCCTAGTACAGTTCCAGAGAGGTCAGATCCGGGAGGTCTTCCACCTCTGGCTACGGGAGTAGCAGTCGAGAGAGCAGTAGCCACAGTCCCTGCCCTTCAGGCAGGAGTAGCAGCGGCAGTTCCCGGAGGTCTTCCACCTCCAGCTGGGGGAGCTGCAGTTCAGGGAGCTGCCACATCAGTCCCTGCCCTTCAGGCGGGAGCGGCAGCGACGGTTTCATGAGGTCTTCTACCTCCAGCAGTGAGACCGTCCATGGTCATCCCTGACATTCTTCTACCGCCACCTCAGTTACCGACAGATATTCAGGGGATGATGGCCCTTCTGCAGCAGATGCTATAGACACAGAGAGCACAGGCAGAGGCACAGCACCGTCAGGCAGAAGTGCTGCGACAGACCATGGAGAACTCGCATCAGCTAGCTATGGCAGCAGTGGAGAGAGATGTACCAGCTACAGTTCAGGGAGCACCAGTACAGCAGCAGGGCCAGGGGAGGCTCGGTACACACCTCGACTTCAGGAAGATGAAACCGCGGGAGTTCAAGGGTACTGAGGGTATCCTATACGCGAATGACTGGCTAGAGGATGTCCAGCGGAGTCTGGAGTTGGCAGAGGTCCCGAGAGGTCTGTGGGTGACTTCTGCAGCGAGCCAGTTCTTCGATATAACGCTGACTTGGTACCGTACGGATTCGCGTGCGTCAGTGAGGGGTTTGTCTTGGGAGGACTTCAGGAAGCTCTTTAAGGAGAAGTTCTACCCGGATGTAGCCTTGACAGCTTTGGAGGGGTAGTTTGCCAGTTTGGTGCAGGGGAACTCATCGGCAGACGAGTATGCAGCGGAGTTCTTCCGCCTGAGCAGGTTCGCACCTAGTTTGGTCCAAGATGAGGGGTACAAGGCCCGAAAGTTCTGGAGGGGCCTTATGCATGCAGTGTGCACTCGCACCTCTGGGAGACATGATGCGACCTTCGAGTAGATCCTTATGGAGGCGCAGATTGCAGAGGAGGACTTCGACCTCAAGCCGAAGAGGGGCAGTGACGCTCTTGGAGCTAGTTCGAGTGTAGGGCCAGCGAAGCGCCCACATTTCCAGCAGAGGCAGTTTCAGCAGCAGCAGCCTCAGTTGCAGTTTCAGCAGGCACCGACGCGTACCCAGCAGCACCAGGGACAGGGCCGGAGACAGGACATCCAGTGTGCCTTCTGCAAGAAGATAGGGCACACCCGGGAGGCTTGTAGGATGAAGCTGGGAGTCTGTTTATTCTGTGGAGCTCCAGACCACCAGATGAAGGACTGTGCGGTCCGTACAGCCAGACAGGCAGCCTAGGACAGAGTACAGCATGCTATAGGAGGCCAGCAGGGGCGAGCTTTCGCCATGACAGTTGAGCCCACTCAGGCAGTAGCAGAGCATATAGCAAGTTCCAATCTTTCGAATCTCCTTTCCGCATTTGCCTTCGTAAACTGTCTTGAACTTCGATTCTATCTGTTCTTGATTGTTGGGTGAAAATTGTTCTTGTGATGTGATTTCCTTCTGAGATAAGTTGTATGGCTAGGTCGCCTCGATTATGAGATTTAGAATCCTCTAAGGTCATGCTTGCAGGCAGAGTGAGGACATATAGTCGGACTATGGACGTATTTCTTGGGTATAGGAATTTAAGATTTTCGCTGCCAAGCTAGCGGCAATACAAAAATTTTAAATACCCTAATTCTAGATGTATGTACCGTAGTTGAGGACTCTGTGATTATCGTAGCCTTGCTCACTGGCATGACGGAGATTCTGAGTATCATGATTATTGGACAGACGCATACGATTATCAAATTGCATGAATTTTCTGTGTTTGCTTCGTTTTAAATTTTGAGGATGAATTCTTTTAAGGTGGATAGACTTGGAGTTTCTAATTGAGAGTAATTTCAAATTTTGTAATTTTTAGTTATTTAATTCATGCTTTGATTTTGAGATTTTAAATTATTTTAAATTTAAATCATGACTTGTGATTTGAGATTTTACTATTGTTTGGTTTTGATTTCAAGGACGAAATTTATTTAAGGTGGATAGATTTGTCACCCCCAGTTTCCAGAAACAGGGATATTTTGTCATTTTTTATTTTTAAATTATTTTAGAATTATTTATTTATTTATTGTAATATTTTGGGGTTATTTTAGTCGGGTTCGAATTTCAACTCATTCTGACTTGTATCGGGGACCCGGGATAGTTTTGACTCTAGCAGGCCCACACACTAGTTAGCCATGGCCCACATGTTAGTTATTTTAGTTAATGACTAGACTAATTATTTTGGTTAGTATTAATATGGATTAGTGTTTTAGGATTGACCAAACTACCCCCGACTTAACCCCTTACCAATGTATTAGTAAATAGATTAGAAAAGGGGCTTTTGGACTTTTCCTAATAGGACAAAACTACCCATATTGGCTGGCCACTTTTGGTATGGATAGGGATTAGCCACTTCATTATTTTCTTTTCCATTCTCTCTCTTGTTCTTCCCCAAATTTTTTCTAGAGAGCAAACCCTAGAAATTTCTCCACCAAATCCTCCCATTTCTTCACCAAATCTTTTTCCTTCCTTCTCCATTCTAGCCAAGGAGGGAGCTCCCCAAGTTTGAGAGGATTCGGAGCTTGTTCGTGTCCGTTTGGGATTCCTACGTATCGGTGGCATTTCGGGATCGATTCGAGTCACCGGGAGGTATAAATCCCTTCTCTTTCTCATTCCTTTCATGCATTAGGATGGTTTTGACCCATAGGAATGACCCCCTTGGTTTTGTGTCCATTTGAGTCCATTTCGTGTCTATTTGGACACTTGTAGGGGTGTCCTAGGAGTAGGATTGTGTCCTAATAGGGAAAACTCTATTTGGACACTTGTAGAATTATTTGTGTATTGTTTTGATGTTGTTCTAATATTAATTCCAGATTTTTTTATGTGTTTAGAAATGAGTTTGCCTATGTATCATATTCCTAAATATGTATATATGAGGTGATATATATGAGGTAATATATATATGTATATATATATATAATATGGTTTATATATATATATGAATATGTATCATGGTGTGAATGTGGGATTTTGGGTTGGTTGTGGGTACTTACAGTGGTCGGCCAAGACTAGGAAGCATGGGAGTGCATGTGTTGGTTAGGAGTGAGGGCTTGTGAGGTGTTTGAAGGAATGTTGGAGAGTGGTGTTGTATGGGTGTGTGTTGTGTTTGGAGAGAGAGTTAGAGAGTGGAGTTTAGAGAGTGTAGAGAGGGGAGGGGCTGCTCTTAACAGCATCATTGGACAGCAGTTCAGTCCATGGAGTAGCCCCAAACATGGCACCAAAATAGTCCCTAAGATGGCTGTCCCTTGACCCTGTTTTAGCCTGAAAACCTGCCCCAAACATAGTCCTATTTGACCACAAAATCAGTCCACAAAACAACCTATGTACACCCTCTAAACACCCCTATATGTTGTCATTTCAGTCCACAAAATAGCCCCAACAGTCCCCACAAAACAACCCTCCATTTCCACCCCTTGGCTGTCACATGAACCCCCTTTGGGCTGTCCCCTTACCCAAATTTCAGCCCCTAACATAGCCTATAGGTGGCTGTCCCTTTGGCCACAAATCAGCCCCCTTGATACATCATCTACACCACTAAAATTCAGTCCATTAAACCCCCTTGGCTGTCCTAAAAAATAGTCCACCATACCACTTCAAATCAGTCCTTTAATGTCCCATTTAGTCCCCTTAAAACCCTCAATATCAGCCCAATAAACTCCCTAAAACCTATCTTAACACCACTCATTTTCCATCTACAATAACCACTTCAAATCAGTCCCAAACCACCTTCATTTTAGCCCCACTTGCCATACCAAATCAGTCCATATATTTGCCTATGTGTGTGTGAGTATTTGTGAGTTGTGTGTGTGTGTGTGAGAGAGCCTACAAATGAGTGTAGTTAGTGCCTATAGGATAGCCTATATCTAAACCAATAGGAAACCTATAGAGAAGTCTATTAGAGTGTGATGTCATGTGAGTGTTGTGTGAGAGTGAGTGGTATGGGTGAGTGATAGGGTGTTGTGTGGGTAAATTCATGATATGGGTAAGGTAGGTAATAGGGTAAACCTACACATATCCTAAAACTAGATTAGATACCTAGGATACCCAAAATTCTTGGTAGGTAAACCTTAGATAGGTTGATATCTAGCTACCCTAAGGAGCCTAGGCTAGTATCTTGGGTATTTGCGGGGTTTCCTTGGGATTGGGCAAGGTATCGGGATTTACCTTGGTAGGGTAATGCAAGTTTTACCTAGGAATAGGGTATTTGAGTTTGGAGTCTAAGATAGGGTTAGAACTTGATTCCCTTGGTTGGTAATGATCAAATTGGTGCTCATAGACTAGTTTTGATGTCGGTTGACCTTTTTGACCAAAAGTTAATCGAGAGTCAAACTTAGCCTTTAAGCGACCCGATTTGACCGAAACCAAACCAGAGTTGACCAGTTGCTAAAAATCAACTGATAGTCAACATTTGACTTGTTTGACCTAGAGTTGACCCAGGGTTGACTCAGTATTGACCAGAGTTGACCAGAGTTGACTTTTTGACCAAAAGTCAACTATAAGTCAACCCTTGAACCAGATTGACCTCGTTTGACTTGGATTGACTCCCAGTGACCTGGTATGACCTAGTATGAGCCAGTATGACCTAGTGTGACTCAGTCTGACCTAGATTGACCTAGTTTTGACTTAGACTTGCATTCATGACTTGAATTAGCTTCCTTTTTCAGTATTTAGCCCTGTTTGACTCATAATATCTTATTTTAGGTCTGTGATCACTCTGAGCATCTGTTCACCTTATCAGCTCAGGAC
This sequence comes from Iris pallida, assembly GCA_029216955.1. Classification (NCBI taxonomy): domain Eukaryota; kingdom Viridiplantae; phylum Streptophyta; class Magnoliopsida; order Asparagales; family Iridaceae; genus Iris; species Iris pallida. The sequence continues at coordinate 8,230,997 of JANAVB010042018.1, forward strand.
CACAGGCGAGTACATTTACTGATAGTTTTCATTGTCTTGATATCTGCTATATCCGATTCAGTTGTAGTGTTATACTCGATTTCCAGTCACGACAGTTCACGGACTAGTATATGTTAGATCATGACATGGGATGTTATTCCTAGAGTTACTTGGTATATTGGTACATATTCTATCTTATTTCAGTGTATTGGTATAGATACCGATTTCAAAAGGGGACTTACTACCCTTTTATGGAATCCCGTATCATAACTTGTCATGTCCAGATCCATTGTACTATTCGGAGATGGAAGAGTTATTAGTTGTTGTGTGATTAAATTCCCACATGGTTCTATGGTACATATGGTTCATAGCTATATACTTACCTTACGACGGGTAAAGCCTTACCCTATACGGTTCATAGCTTTCCATGGTGACCGGCCTTATCGTTCTATTGTATACAGGGTTCATAGCCGGTCGGATGGAAAGCCTGATCATATTTTTCCAAGCCGATCACATAACACACTAATAATTCAAGGCACCTTTTATATTTATTTTCGTAGGAGGCTAAGTTCTGTTCGGGAGAAGGGTTCCAACTTCGGTCCTTGTTTGGTTTAGGGGTTGTAACTCGGCTTTCCGAATAGTTCCCAAGTCATTCTATATATTATATGCATTATCGTCCTTTTCAGTACTCATATTATGATATGTATTTCCAGTTGATTTTGTCTTGTATTTCATTATACTGTCTCTTATAGCTTTTGTCAATTCACATGGAACTGCTGTTGGTGTTTGTACTTGCTTATTTTCTTGACAGGATACCGTTGACAAATTTTACAGATGATTTAGAGACTGATTGCCCGACCTACTATGGGGTCGAGTCTGACGGAGTAGACTTAGACTGTGGCTTGTTGGTAGAGCCACTAGACTTTGCTCACCCTGAGTAGTTTAGTTAGTCAGGTTTGCCTGGCCTGCGAGCCAGCTAGCACTTTCAGATTTGTAGTATCTATTATATATTTTCTGAGACTCTGGATGTTTTGTGTATAGCTCTGACTTGTGGATCTTGGACTTATTCCCTGCTTTATCTATCGTATTTCCTTTTCGTGCTATCTACCTTAGTTTGATATATGCGATTGAGACTGTATTGCTATGTCACCTCCATTCGGAGTGTATATACTGTACAGGTACCTTTATCTGTTTTAATCGTAATATTTACAGACCCTATATACAGTGTTCTACCGTCGATACTGCGGCGTAGGCTGGACGTAACCACGTGCTCGTGCCCCTCTTCAGGGTGCGGGTCGTGACAAACCCCCACACCTAAGTTCTGTGATGTCCTTGAAGACAGTCCCGTGCTATACGCCTTGGGGCCTGTCTTTTTGCTGTGTGCACATAGGCCTTGGAGACTGGGTTTGGGTGCATGCTTCTAGACAGCATGTTTGACTCGCCTTGATGTGGGCGCATAGTATGGATCCAGAGAGCCTGGGTGCATAGCCTTGGGCGCATGACTCAGAATGGCCAGCCTGCTGAATACAGAAGTGTTCTGGTTGGGGCTATGCGCCCAAGCACTCCCTTCGGCGCATGGCTTTGGGCGCATGCTTGGTGGAGAAGCGCTATTTTCTTCCAGTTTTGCCTCCTTCGTTCGTGAGCCTCACCGGGTTTGGCCAGAGTACCGTACACCCCGATTCTTGGCATCGTAGTACTTTCCTCTGCCAAGTCTCGAGTGTTGAACAGTATATTATTGGTTGTGGAGGAAAGAAGTCACTGGGCTAGTAGAGCCTGAAACGGTATGAGCCTTGTCCATTTGGGGACTTCTGTGGCAGAGTCATGCGCCCATGTGACAGAGTCCTCCAGCTGTATATCCGCTATGTCACTAGCAGGATATGTGCAGTGAGCCTTCGGAAGCCAAGTCTTACGAGACTTGTTTGGCTTCGCTGATTTTGAGGGAGTAGAGCCATTCCTCGAGAGTATCTCTTTCAATGCCTGCTGATCAAATTTTACGATCAACATCTTCTGAGTACTCCCCACTTTGTCGGTATCGGATTGTGTCACCACTTTCTCGTCATAGGAAAAGGTAGTCCCCAACAGAGTCGCCATTTTTGTGGACACACACAAAAAAAGAAGAAGAAAATGCTGTCTTTTCTTTTATTGGCATAAGGCACCACAAATCGAGTACGCCTGAGAGTTCCTGCGCTGAGGATCCCCGAATACAAAAAAGAATTCTGGAGAATGGGATGATGGAGATCGAGCGGCAGTTACTCCTTTACTCCGTTGACACTCCGATTACAAAAGTGGAAGAAAACCTAAGAAAATTGCTAACTCTTGGCTCACTGGCAAAAAGTGCAACAATTTGGCTCTTGAAAATGCTCTCCATTCTGTCATTGAAAAGGGATGAGGCCCCTCTTTTATAGTCATTCTTGAGCTGGAATGGTGTTATGTGCCAACATGAGGAAACACACTGGTTTTTATGTGGGTGCATAGTCCTGCTTTGGGTGCATAGGACGTAGGCGCATACAGGCTGTGAGATCATGGATTGGTCGTGGTGTTGACGTGGCCGCATGCTTCGGTGCATGACTACTCGTGGAGACTGACGTGGCCGTGTGCTTCGGTACACATTTTGATCATGGCTTTGACTGAGTCAGGCTTGGGCGCATAGCCATATCTCAGGCTTTGCGCCCTCCTTTCGAGGGAGCTAGTCTTGGGCGCATGAAACTTTACTGGCTGGGCGCACGAAACTTCACAGACTGGGCGCATGAAGCTTCATTGACTGGGCGCATGGAGCTTCACTGACTTGGGCGCATGGAGATCCACTGACTGGGCGTATGAAGCTTCACTGACTTCGGCGCATGGAGCTTTACTGGCTTGGGCGCATGGAGCTTTACTGGCTTAGGTACATGGGGCTTCATTTGCTAAATTTTTTTCATGCTTCTACAATTATCATATATGATTAAACTGTTAGATAGGCATGTTTTTATGTATCTTGCTATATCCTCTGAGGACCTGATGATCTCTTCAGGTTAGTGATTGCATGGAGTTAGTTAGCAGTTCTGGATGTCGGATGATTATGACACTTGTGGGTTTCAGTAGATTATAATATTGCTTGTGAGATTCAGGTATTTGTCAGTGATATTACATTGTTATCCTCTCGTGCTTTCCTTTCATTATCATGAGACACCATGTTTATTGATTCAGTTTGTAGACTCCTATTATATTCTTTGAGTCTTATCGGACATATATGCTAGTGGGTTACAGACCACGACACATAGTATTCATTCATGTTTCGTACACTTATTGTGGATTTGAGATATAGATTTGTTTTGTAATAATTTGGCAGAATACCATAGCCTTGACAGTGTTTACGTATTCGAGAGGGGCTGGAGTCCGCTCGATACGTAGCTGGCTTGCTCACGCTCTCGCGTCCGAAAAGCCGGTGCAGGTCGTGACAAGTTTTTTTGGTGGCCCATGCAGGTCAGAGCATATCGTATCTGTTACGTAACTGTACTTAGACGAGCCTACGACTATGACTAAACCATAGAAACCTCAATCCACACTGCCTTGAAAATTCTCTTAGAAATTCTCTAAATGTCCTTGAAACTTCGTATTCGTTCTCGATTATTCTTCCTTGCTCTCCCGTACCATTGATTCTCGTCCATTCCTATTCCGGGGTGACGAACGATCATGTTGCTTAGAATCTATCGGAAATCCTTAAATTATAGTATAATATTGCGTGACTATTGAATATTTGGTTGTTTATAGATATGAGGGAATATAGATGCCATACGTCCAGATATCTGTTGGTAGAATTGTTAGTAACTAGTTAGAAGATTATATAAGATTTTAGTGACCGTATTTTGAGGAGTAGTTTGACCAAAGGTGGGTAGAAGCCATCAAGTTTTCAGAGTTATGAAATGACTAAAGAAGGTTATAAAATATTTTGAAAGATTAAATTTGAGGAGATTAAGGTAATAGTAGAATTTGAATTTTAATGGATAGTCATGAATTAGAATTTCGAGGACGAAATTATTTTAAGGTGGGTAGATTTGTAGCCTCCCTTCCCAGAAGTTTTTGAAATATTTTTATTATTTATTTGATTTAAATGGTGAATTTTAGATTTTTATAAATAATTATTTGGTTAATTATTACGGTAGATGACTTTAGCCATGGTTGAGTTTTGAAGTATCAGACGACTAGAAATCATGGCACGGGTAGTGCAGTAGCGTGCTTTGACTAGTGTTTAGCCACGGTAGAGGAATGTCAAGCCATAAGTGTATCCTAACTAGGAAAATCAGGCCAAGTTGCGAGTAAATCCCTATAAATAGTTTAATTAGTTATTTATTAATATTTTGACTTTTAAGAATTTCGGTTATACCAAAATAGTCCGGACTGGGCCCGAACCGAGCCCAAGTCCGTGTAGGCTTATAGTGAGTCCTAGGACGTCCATGTGGATGTATATGGTATTGGTATTTTACTTTAGCAATATAGAAGGCAATTTCACGTAGGGTGGTTAACTATATATATAAATGTTCTTGCTATTAAAGGTTATTTTATTTTGTATATGGTAAATACTTCCCTTATGATACCTTTGTGGATCCTTGGGGATTTTTTATTATATATATATTTTTTGTATGTACATCTATCATAGGTTTAGCTTATTTTACTATCATTATTATTGACCTTATTATTGCTATTTTTATTGATTAATATTGGTTATTTTATATCCTTAGGATATATATATATATATATATATATATATATATATATATATATATAAGCCTTCAATAGAAAAAGGATAATATTGCTATTTTATGTTGATTTTATGAAAATTATTAAAAAAAATGTAGATTTTATGGAAATTATTTATATAGGTATTTGCGAGCATATAGGGATACATATAGTAGAGAGAGAAAGAGAGAGAGAGAGAGAGAGAGCCATATATATATATATATATATATATATATATATATATATATATATATATATATATATATATATATATATATGTGTGTGTGTGTGTGTGTGTGTATATATATATATATATATATATATATATGAATATAGGATTTAAAAAATATATATATATATATATATGAATATAGGATTAATAAAAGAAAGACAAAACAAATAAACCAAAGAGCCCAGCCAGCCATCCACGGGCAAAAGCCTAACAGTGGAGGAGCCATCCAGGCCGGCCCAAATACAGGTGTCCCTAACCTATATGACATTATTTCCATTCAAATAGTTTTAATCGCCGCTTGCTAGGATTCCCAGAAAGTCGATCCAAATATCGACCAATATCTGTTCGAAAACAGGGTATGGGACAGTCCCAACACCCAAGTTGGAAGGCCGATTATTGGCAAACCATAGACAGTCTATGAAATCTATCTAAATAGGCCCTTAGACAACCTAACCAGCATTCAAACCCTATTTTTAGATTATTTTTATAATCAGTAGATGCTAAGATAAATTGACTCGAAAATCAAGAAATACCTATGAAAACAGTTTTCGAAAACGTAGAAATCCCTTCGATACGACGTGCGTCCCGCCAATCCGGGCGACGTGATCGCGCACCAAAAGCATCGAAAGGCGCGTACGGATATTGCGGACGTGTGGGCTTTGACGAAATTCAAATTGGTTGCGTGTGCGCGATGAATTTGATGCGTATCCGTCGAAATTTACCGTATCGGTCTCTGTGCAAATTTCCTAATTACTTCATACACGTTCGTCAGATCGAGACAAAACTTTTGCCAACAGGACCGTATCATTTTTTTGGTCCTGTATGCCAAGTTTGGTCTAATTCTGAGACAGTTGATCGGATCGCTGTTTTGCGGGCCCTACGATCCGATTCAACGGGCGATTTTGTGCACGGCCCACCGGAATCCAAAATTGGACATACCGTTGGGTTCGTATCATCAAAACGAATCTGTAGACATGCAGTTTGACAACTTTAGAGATTATTGACTATGGCACATTTTCGGTACAAAGCGGATCCAACGCCGGACACCGTTTGACCCGAAATTACCGTTTTGCCCCTATGTCCAGAATTGGAATTAAGGACAGGCAATCCTAGCTAATTTGACTATTCTGAGAATGTTGACAATGTCTGTTTCAGCTTTCGGAGACAGTCGTGATGATGTGGATTTTAGGGCTTATCAGTTGATGACATATTGTGGATCTACGTGCAACCTCCAGACAAGATACCTTGTCTCTCTCTACAGTTTAATTTCATGCTTACAGTTTTTTCTATGATTATTTGGTTATCATTTGGTTACTCTAGTTCTATGGATTTATATGTTATTATCAGTTCTCTAGTCGACTTGATTTATATATGTTCTTCATATCATGTTCACTAGTTCATTGACTTGCCTGTATATCATCTTTATGACTTGATAGTATAGATATGCCAAGTTTGTTCACCTTATGAGTTTATATTAGAGTTGTCCTTGACTATGTCTTGACTGAGTCGTACCTTGTCTCACCAGTACCTTGCTTGAGTCGTGTCGTGGAACGAGTACATGTAGTTGAACTGCTATTTCCCTGTATCATTTTTCCTCAACCAGAGAGTCCACACTCGGGACGAGGGTTGATCAGTTGCACCAGACAGTCCACACTCGGGACGAGAGTGTTTTTCGTGTTCATTGACACCAGAAGTCCACACTCGGGACGAGGGTTGACCATTTGCACCAGAGAGTCCACACTCGGGACGAGGGTGTTTATCGTGTTTACCTGCATCAGAGAGTCCACACTCGGGACGAGGATGTAGTACTTGCATCAGAGAGTCCACACTCGGGACGAGGGTTGATCAGTTGCACCAGAGAGTCCACACTCGGGACGAGGGTGTTTGTCGTGTTCATTGGCACCAGAGAATCCACACTCGGGACGAGGGTTGACCATTTACACCAGAGAGTCCACACTCGGGACGAGGGTATTTGTCGTATTTACCTGCATCAGAGATCACACTCGGGATGAGGATGTAGTACTTGCATCAGAGAGTCTACACTCGACACGAGGGTGCCTTGCCATAAACTACCCAGAGAGTCCACACTCGGGACGAGGGTTAGTGATTAGTTCAAACCTGCGAGTCTACTCGGGGCGAGGTTTTGGTATTCCATTGATCTCGTGTTCACTTGTTCATCCAGCAGTTCAGTTACGTGTAGTTGTTCTTGTGTTCCAGTTCATAGTCACCTGTCAGTAGCCACTTGTCGTTAGTCACTTGATAGCAGTTTGGTCGTAGTTTCGTGCCATGTTAAGTGTCTTTTCTTGTTTATATCCTGTTCATATTATCATACATGATTAAACTGTTAGATAGGCATGTTTTTATGTATCTTGCTATGTCCTCTGAGGACATGATGATCTCTTCAGGTTAGTGATTGCATGGAGTTAGTTAGCAGTTCTGGATGGCGGATGATTATGACACTTGTGGGTTTCAGATGATTACAATATTGCTTGCGAGATTCATGTATTTGTTAGTAATATTACATTGTTATCCTCTCATGCTTTCCTTTCATTATCATGAGACACCCTGTTTATTGATTCTATTTGTAGACTCCTATTATATTCTTTGAGTCTTATCGAACATATATGCTAGTGGGCTGCAGACCACGATACATAGTGTTCATTCATGTTTTGTACACTTATTGTGGATTTGAGATATAGATTTGTTTTGCCATGATTTAGCAGGATACCATAGCCTTGACAGCATCGTATTCGAGAGGGGCTGGAGTCCGCTCGATACGTAGCTAGCTTGCTCATGCTCTCGCGTCCGAAAAAACGGGTGCGGGTCGTGACACCTAGGACTTGGTAGGTAGGAGGAGTAAATGAAGAAGATGAAGAAGTAAATGAAGAAGTGAATGAGGAGAGAGAGAAGGAGTTGGGTTATATATTAACCCTCTCCATCTCAAGCTAAGCCAAACCAAGTCAAATTGAACCAAACCAATCAAATAAACCAAGTCAAGATTAAACCAAGACTAGACTAAGCAAGACAAGTCTAACCATGGTCCACCTGATAAATGTCAGAAATCCGTATACGCATACGAAAATACGTATAACGGGAAACGGGAGTGACATGACTCTCTTGCAAAATCTTATTCTAGGAAATCATTGCCATAGAGATTTGGGAGTCTCTAGAAAAATTGTATGAAGATGACAAACACAGGAGCAAGATATTTATCGTTGAAAAATATCACAAGTGGCTCTTTGAAGGCGAGAAATCGATGCTGCCGCATGGGAAGGAATTTCTGAAATTACGACAGAAATTGGAAGATGAGGGGATGTCCCTCAACGACAAGTTTGTTGTTGGAGGGATAGTCTCCAAGCTTCCCGCTGGTTGGAGCAAAGTCTATACAAATATACATAGAAAGAAACTGGAGATCCGTCTGAAAGATCTCCTACAAGAAATTTACGTTGAGGACCAGATGAGGGTTCAACTGGAGGTGGATGCTCTGTCCAAACAGATGGCTAACACCAATTTGGCCCACAACAAGGAATCCAAGGGAAAGCAGGCGGCTTCCTACAGCAAAAAGAAGGACCTCAACAATCTGAAAGTGAATGGAACTTCTTTCAAGCAACATAAGCCAAAGTCCCATTTGGCTTGCTTCAAATGTGGCAAGAAGGGCCACTTCAAGAGTGAATGCAATTCTAAGCCCAAGCAATCAGAGCTGTCACACCCTGGTCCCGTAGGACCGATCGTCCTCGCTAAGGCGTGATGCCGCGTGATCCTAGATTGCGCTCACGCAAGACGGGTTCCATAACGGCCGATTACAGGCTAAGCGATGGGGTCGTCGCACAGAAGTCCCGAAGCAGAAACATTGATTAAGCCAGCAGAAAGTTAGAACCAAAACGCATGTCAACAAAAGAGGCTCTTTATTGATATTGAACAAGGATTACAAAAGTGGCACGAGGCCATGATTATAATCACTCAGTCTCACTCTTCTCTCAAATTACAAGTCACTCTGCTCTCTCTCATCTTTCAGTATAATTTGACGAGCCAGCAGATGCTTCAGATAGGCGATGTCCATACATTATGTTCCGTATAAGTCCAGACTCCATGCAGTCGCATGCCTCAAAACGCCAAAGAACTTCGTACCTCGACGCATCCAAGCGAGCTCCATACCAACGAGCTTCTACCTATGCCTGTACATAAATACTGTGTGGGTATCAGCACTCAACTGTACTGGTGGAGTGAGCTTCTCGTCCACCCATACAAAACCAACACGTTCAATTACTATGTGCAATATAGTCCCTTTATGATTGTCTTTCTATTCTTGCCTTAGGATCGATTTTAGGACATAGACTTTTGGCCTATTTGTGTCTCTAGACCATCACCGTGCCTCGTACTGATAACTTACTTATCGATGTGCCTCTAGACCATTCTCGTGCTTGTAACATTAATGCACCAACTCGTGCTTGCCTTTTATGCCATACTTCAAGAACAATAGCATGGTCGTGACATAAACTTGGTCCGTGCTTCAACATCGAGGCTGTGCCTCACAACTTAACGTTTCTAAACCAAACTTGCCTTACGGCCCTTTTTGACTTAACTCGAAATGACTCAAATCTGACTTATGCAACTCTATGCCAATGACTTAATGCTCGATGCCACATCCCGTGCCGAAGCACGTGTCTTTGCTATAGCCAAAATTTAGGCTTCAAACTGGTGTTGCAACCATGCATTTCTTTCCTTGACTCAGTTTGTGCCATGTTTACACTTTCTTTGATTCGACCGACACTATGCATGCGGATAGCCGCTCAACACGCCAACTTATCTATATGAAAGTTTAGTGGCATTAACTAGCCATCGTGGACATAGCTAGAAATATGATGGGTCGGTCAATGTAGGTAGCTAGCCCCAATGACAGTCCATCGAATTCCTGGTTGCCTACCCAGTATTAGCCATACCGTGTTTCCTCCATGGCCAGATCAATTTCTGTGACCCCAGGTTGTCGTCCGAAGAAACATCACCCTTGTGTACAAGTTGTCCATGACCACGCACCTACGAGACTTCATCTAGACTCACGTAAATGTATGGCATAATTTGTGCAACGACTCAAACCCTTTGCATATCGTGCATTGAAACCATACTTGAGAAAAACATGCTCGAAACCATGAGACTCCCAAACGAGGGACCGCCTCGGCGACAAACTATCCCTTGAACTCTCCATTCTTTGAGACCCAGGAAACTGCTACTGCATAGCCTTCCTACTTAACTTGAATAAAACGTGTTCTTTAGGTGCCATAGATCGTGGCTAAATTTTTATTGAACCAACCGTGGCTCGTGCCTTAAACCAACTTATGTTCTATGCGACATAACTTTTTGCCTAACTCAATCGTGCAATAACTTAACCCATAGGACGAGCAAAGGCTAAGCCAAGCCTTGCACCGTAGAAACGTGCAAGGAGACTTATGGGATACCTTGTGATGCCAAGCGTTGGACATTGGGACAATGCATGCTTTATCAAGAATTGGACAATGGGATCGTGCATGCTTTACCAAGCATTTGTATCATGCGACACCTAAGGCTATGCTAAGTCCATAGCCTTGTGGCAACATATAGACCAACTTTCCTTCTCCCAAGCCACGAGACGAAGGACCGGGTGTCATTTTAAAAGTACGCTGTGCACGATTCTAAGCCGACCGTAGGACCTTTTCCATATTCTAACTCAGTCCTACCCAACTTGAGATTATTCCCTTAGCTATGTGGATTCGCCTCTTTTATTATCAAGCCTACTTATGCATTTGAAAACTTACATTTTATTAGTGTGAAGGCCAAGCTGAGGCAAGTTTACCAAAGCCACCCACCTGAGCGAGGAGTCGCATTGATCGAGCGGGACTTCGAGCAAGCCGTTGCATGGCTAAGTCCGAATACGGTTGGCGTTTTGATTCCTCCAGTTGAACTGAGCGGGACGGGGCACTACATTATACACCACTCAAAAAAGTTTCGTCCTCGAAACTTATTGAGTATACTCTTCGACGTACTTATCACTTGATTCAATTCAATGACTCCCATACACATTCCTCCTATGCGTTTCTTTAATCCGAGCCACGCTCGTGCTTTGGTTATCTTTCACATCGAACAACTATATCTCAACTTAGGTAACTTATACTCATCGCGTACACGGATAACTCAGTTCTAGGCAAACCACCTGATCAACGAACATTCAAGTTCATCTAAAATCCAATGATCGTACTACCATCAATATTTTTCTTCGCAACACACAATTTCAAAGTCCTCGATAACTTCTCATTCCTTTATTCTCATTTGAATTCAACGTATCACTTAGTTGGATCGTGCACATATTTAAGTTATCCCCGAAATACATGCATTTCAACCAAGCCTCGTGATAGAGAATCCGTCATTTTCACTCGAGTCAGATCGTGCACATATTCAGGCGTCCCTGAAATATATGCATTTTAGCCAAGCCTCGTGAGTGGTGTCTCCACATAATTGAATCATTCTATCCACCACTACTATTGTCCAATCTTATCAATCCTCCAGATTCTTCAAAAACACTACAGCAACTCTCGTTGGGGTCCGATCGCAAAATTTTTGTCTCTCCGTACATGGACGTCCGCCTAACCGCTAGGCTATCTTTCTAGGCTAAAGTCAATCGTCAGTATTGGAATCATAATTCTCAAACAATAATATCAACACTGACCCCAATCCTAATGTCAAACCAAAGTTGATAATATGGGACTTTCTACCCAAGCTCTCATCACTCCGATTTCTAAACTTCGAGCATAGATTTCTCCTATTCATATTCTTAGAGTTCAATCCAGGGGTCCGAGTCATTCAACAAAGTCATCCTACCATAAGTTTGCTCAACCAAAATCTTTGGCATATCATTATTGCACGTCCAAACTAGCGATTCGCATAGTCTATCTCTTCAAACATGGTTAATATAATCCACCTATCCATCCTATCCAAGTCAAGTCACTAAACCATAATTCTCATTCTATATTCCATAAGTTGTTTACCATAATTTATGTATTCGATCACGAGGTCGTCTAGCATAGCAATATATCACGCCCTAATCTCACGCAAGTCTGATTATCCACGGTAGACATGAAATCACAATGCTAATGCTCCCGCAGGATAATCGTCCTCATCGGGATGTAACTCTTGCTTTGAGTCTAGGCTAATTTATTCTCGATACGTAGATTGGATCTACTCAATCCTCAATTTACTTAATCGTCAATCACAAATTCGAACAATCTTCGAATTTACCTTCGCCTTAAACCATAAGTCGAAGCAATCCAAATTGCCATGCCCTGATCTTTCGTAAGTTCGATTATTCCCGTTGGACATGAATCACCATGCCAGCGCTCATGCAAAATGATCACCCTAATCTGGCATGACGTATGTGCGAGGCTAGAGTTGCGCTAACATAAGACAAGAACGTCGATATTGTGGTCATCGTTGAAGCAATCAAAATACTTTTTTTTATCCAAACATTCATTTCTATCAAAATCTCCAAGCATAGCATCCATTGAAATAATAACATTTTACATGATTGTTATTTCTCGAATTAGAGTACCCCTGAGTTATGGCATATCGATCTTTGATACGCCTTAATACCATCGATGATATACGTAATGATAGTAGTACAAGAGATAGGTCATGAAATATGCCATGAAACTGATCCTAAGACAAGATTAGAAAGACAATGAATAATAGACGGTGCACAAAAGTAAATAGAACATGTTTGGTAATGATAGCATTGTGGGCGAGCTAGCCTCCCCACCAGTGCATAACAATATACTGATAACCCCACAGTTTGCTTGCAGGACGCAGGAGACGTCGCCGGGTGCGGAGCTTCCATCGAACATGCTAAGGCACAGAGCAAACTCTAGGGCCTTGGAGTGTTGCAAGGAGCTGAAGCACCATATACATGACATAATGTATCGAAACATCGCCATGAATCATTCCATTTTGTAAGCCACTTGGCACGCCTTTTATGTTTCAGAGAGAGAGAGGGCTTGAGAGACTTGTAAACTCGGCCTAGCGCCGCTTGTAAACTTCTTGAAAATCAATAAAAATTTGAATTCGCTTCAATTTGTGTTCATTTACTTTCCGCTGCAAATGGGGACACTCTGTGCGACTCTGTGGCCTAGCTCGAATCGGCCATTTCCGGACATAGCCTTGCACGGGCGCAACCTAGGCCCGTGCGACATCACACCTTAGCGAGGACGATCGCTCCTACGGGAGCGGGGCACGACAGATTGGTATCAGAGCGCGGCTTTACGTCCTTGGACTTCATTTCGATTCTCTCAGTTCTGAAAGCTCGTTTTGAAACAAAAGAAGTGTATGCTCTCTCTCGTTGTGCCTTGGGATGTTCCATACAATAAGTCTAATATTTTCAAAAGCTCGTACGAGTACTCGGTTGAACGGGATCGATAGGCGAAGGCCTTTGTGCCAAACCACGACCGACTTGAGTTGGAAGGAACAAATGCTAAAAGTTAGCAAATGCAGTGCGTACTTGATTAACCTTATGCTGGCAATAGCGAACGAGTATGCGAGACCAGAGTATAGTTCGAACGGGATGGTTATGCACGCAGCCTTTTGGCTAAGTTGTGCGGAGTATCGCGCACCTAGACCTTCTGGTGCGAACGAGTTTGCGAGCAGACCGACTATCGTTCGGACGAGAATAAGTAAGACTTAGAACGTATGTCGATAGGGACGCTACTTGACCGACGCTAAAGCGAATACGGGAAAAATGGTTCTTAGATTTTGAGGGACGAGCGAACGCATATTTGAACATGTCGATTGGGAATCAAATGACCTATTGAGGAAATTGTAGAATGACTTGACCCCGAGTGGTGTATATGATAGCTTTGGAGAAGAATGAGAGTGAGTGTCGACGACTAGTCTAGCGGCTCGAACCCTGAGTGGTGTATGCACGTTATAGAAATTGTTCGAGCAAGACTAAAGGATATACGGATAGAACGAGTATGTCGACAAGCGATGATATCGCGCAAAGCCTTAGAACGAGTAACGCTTAGTTGGTTTTGACTTCGATAGTCTCAAATGAGATATCGTTCAGACGAATTAAGAATGTGCAGTTCGAATTACGAAACGAATGGAGGTCTTGGTCGAGGAAACATAGGAGATCGTGCATGCGATTTTGAATTTAGTCGAATGGATTGGAACTTGAGTTAAGACGAAATACTCAGATGAAATCGAAGATAACACGATCGAAAGATAGCGTGCATGGGAAACGTTGAGTGGAGATACGAGAATGACTAAGGAGTTGGAATATATGTTGCTCAACGAAGAGTTAGCACGAGACAATGTGAATTGAGAAAATTAAGTTGTACGACTCAGAATTTGTTGCAAAAGGAAGATCGTCAGGTTATGTACATCATCGAGGGTATTAAGGCGTATCAAGGATCGATGTACGATAACTCGGGGGTACTCTGATTCGATGAATGATGATCGTGTTAGAAGTTATTGTTTTGAAGGATACTATGTTGGAAAAATTTTGATAGAAATGAATGTTTGGAATGAAGAAGAGAAGTGACTTGATTATTCGGTGATAACCACAACGACAACGATCTTGTCTTGCACGAGCACAACTCCAGCCTCACACATGTGTCACGTCGGATTTGGGACGATCATTCCGCGTGAGCGTTGGCATGGTGATTCATGTCCAGCGGGAATGACCGAACTCGAAATACCTTGACATAACAATTTTGATTGCTTCGACTTGTGGTTTGAAGCGAAGGTAAATTAGAGGATTGATCGGACTTATGATTGACGATGAAGTAAAGTTGAGGATTGAGTAGGCCCAATCCGCGTATCGAAAATGAGTAAGTCTAGACGCAACGCAAGAGTTACGTCCCGATGAGGACGATTATTCTGCAGGAATATTGACATGGTGATTTATGTCCGCCATGGATAATCAGACTTGCGTGAGATCAGGGCATGACATATTGCAAGGCTAGACGACCTTGTGATCGACTACGTGAATTGGATAGGATGGATAGGTGAATTGTAGCAAACATACTTGAAGAGATAGACTACGATAATTACTAGTGTGGACGCACGATATTAACATGTCGAGGATTTGGTTGAGGATAACCTATCGTAGGATGACATTCCTAACGAGCTCGGACTTGGAACAGAGAATGTGTTGATACGAATAGGGTGAACGCTGCTTGATGTTTAGAAATTTGAGTGGAGCGAACTTGGGTAGAAACTCCCGTACGAACGAACAAAATGGTTTGACCATAGGGTTTAGAACTAGCGTCGTGCAATGAATTTACACGATGAATCGGGAACTTGACTTGTACCTATGACCTGGTAAGATGACCTAGCAGATAGGCGGACGATCCTATGCCGAGTGATTGAACCTGTGTGGTTTACGGTATCGTCTGGACGGACGATAGACTTGGGGGCAACAAGACTTAGAGTAGGACGGGGAACTGGGAGTGTGAGTAGACGACAACGAGATTGGCCCCAAATGAAGTAAATGATAGGAATGGATGATGCACAAGTAAAGTTTGAATAACGAATTGAATCATTGATAGAAAGACGTACTCGATGATATTGCTATACTTGGTCTTGAATCGGACGGAAGTTACTTAGACTTGGTCGACCCCACTAAGAAGAAATCATACTGATTTTGTGGACAAGAACGCTTGAGAAGCGAATCGGGTCATCTCGATGACCGAGATAAACAACAGTGAGATGCACACGAGTTTGGTTTTAAATCGAAGTTAGCAAAACGATCGACAAATCAAAACTATCATAAGTAGCTTGTCCGACTTTGCTAATCGCTAAGCTTGGTTGAAATGTACGTATTCGGGGGACGCCTTGAATATGTGCACGATCCAAACTCAGCGATATGATGAACTCGAATGTAGCTGCAAGTGGATGTTGAGATGCGCATGAACGAATGAGTGAGTTTTCCTCAGCCTACGACTCTCGAGTTTGATAAATTACAACGCACCTCATGCGACCATTTTGGTCCCATGACACGACAAAATAGAAACCAAGTCACAGAAACATGACGGTTGAATAAGTACCCGCAAGTCTAAAATGAATGGACAGTCATTCAATAAAATTCACCAAACGCATGCAACATAAAACTGGAAAGGATAACTGAGCATAGTTTGATGCCATCGAACGATAGAGCCGTTCGATAGAATTGTCTAAGAAACACGACGACACGAGTTAAGGAATGGTAAGATGACCTGCACTCAGGAAGTCTCAAGGACGAGACTTATTTTGAATGGTGTATTATGTAATGACCCGCTCCGTCCTAGCGGAATGCCGATTCAAACGACAAGTACAACGACTCAAACGAGCCGTCAACCCGAAAAGTTGGCATCGACCTAATGAAGAATCGATACAAGGCTTACATTGGCCCTTCGAAGATGAATCCAGACTTAGACTTTCAAAGGCGCACTCGGAGTATCGTTCGACCGATGCGAACATCGCTAAGGTGGGTGGCTCCGATGAACCCGTCTTTGCTTAGCCTAGACACATAACAATACAGACACTATTGCTAGAATCGCTAGGCGATAAACCGTGCATGCTAATAAATGACTCAACGCACCTAGCTATGGGAATAATCCTATCTTGTATGCTTGTATAGAATATGAAAAAGAACATAGAAAATGTGAGAACTCTCGCATCGCGCTCCATGCTCGTGCTAAGGCACAAGCTTACGTTCAAGTCCCTTATGCGTTCAACAATAAAACAATGAATGGTTTACAACAATAAAATGGAAGACTATCGACATAGTCGTTCCGGGTAGAGTATAGCAACATTGAAAAACTTCGGGACCGATGGGTCGCCAAGGCGACTCCCGCATGGGGAGTTGCATAATGTATGAATGAAAGAATGAACGAATAAGTGAATAAATGAATCATCGAATGAATGAATGAATGTGTGAATGAATCAATGAACGAACGGACAAGTGAAAGAAAAAAACGGAAGAATGAATAAAAGATAAGAAAGAAAGGAATGGTTAGCGACAGGCATGACGGGCACGTGCAACGGGGCTCGCTAACCGCGCTGCACGGACGCTAACCTGGTCGATAACGCATTATGGCTAAGGGTTAGCCTACGGCTCGGAGACAGCCGTTAAGTTAAAATGACAAACAAAAATGAAATGGTCCTGGACAATCCCCTCATATACGGGAGGTAGGAGACATAAGAGATTCTGCGACATGATCAAAGGAAGGATCGTGGACTGCCTAGGCAGAATTAAATGGGCTTACGGGCTGCCTGGGTACGGGCTTGGCCACCCAGGGGACGTAAGTACAGGAGTATTTCAAGAGACTAACGGGGTGTGCCAGCCAGCACCCTATGCTAGTTGAGAAATACCAAGGGAGAAAGTGTCCAAAATGGCTTATGGTGCCAGCGACCGGTGCATATAGATTAAGTGGGCTTTGCTGGTGGCGATCCACGTGCAAGTCCTTACATTAAAACAAAGTAGTCTAAGTTAACTAAATGAAGTGCCTTCTGAACAGGCTTGAAATGTAACACACCAAAGAATAAAGAGTAATTCGTGAAATTGAGTTAGAAAACACGCCTACGTTGCGCCAGGACCTGAGGCAGGGACACGCCCTTGGCATTGAAAGTTTATATGAATTGTTAACTAACTTGGTTTACTTTGGACAGGGAAGGCCGGACGGTAAGTATGGGTAAGTCGTGCATGTATTTCCATGCAACACATCGAAATCGGTAACACGAGATAGGTCATGAAATATGCCATGAAACTGATCCTAAGGCAAGATTAGAAAGACAATGAATGATAGACGATGCACAAAAGTAAATAGAATGTGTTTGATAATGATAGCATTGTGGGCGAGCTAGCCTCCCCACCAGTGCATAATAATGTACTGATAACCCTACAGTTTGCTTGCAGGACGCAGGAGACGTCGTTGGGTGCGGAGCTTCCCTCGAACGTGCTAAGGCGCAGAGCTAACTATGGGGCCTTGGAGCGTTGCAAGGAGCTGAAGCACCCTATACAAGACATAGTATATCGGAACATCGCCATGAATCATTCTATCTTGTAAGCCACTTGGCACGCCTTTTATGTTTCAGAGAGAGAGGGCTTGAGAGACTTGTAAACTCGGCCTAGCGCCGCTTGTAAACTTCTTGAAAATCAGTAAAAAATTTAAATTTGCTTCAATTTGTGTTCAATTACTTTTTGCTGCAAATGGGGACACTCTGTGCGACTCTGTGGCCTAGCTCGAATCGGCCGTTTCCGGACATAGCCTTGCACGGGAACAACCTAGGCCCGCACGACATCACGCCTTAGCGAGGACGACCGCTCCTGTGGGAGCGGGGCGTGACACCACGTGAGCCTAGGTTGTTCTCACGCAAGAGTTCCATAAAGGCCGATTACAGGCTAAGCGACGGGGTCGTCGCACAGAAGTCCCGAAGCATAAACATTGAATAAGCCAGCGGAAAGTTAGAACCAAAACACAAGTCAACAAAAGAGGCTCTTTATTGATATTGAACAAGGATTACAAAAGTGGCACGAGGCCATGATTACAATCACTCAGTCTCACTCTTCTCTCAAGTTACAACTCACTCTGCTCTCTCTCATCTCTCAGTACAATTTGACGAGCCAGCGGATGCTTCAAATAGGCGATGTCCATACATTATGTTCCGTATAAGTCCAGACTCCATGCGGTCGCACGCCTCAAAATGCCAAGGAACTCTGTGCCTCGACACATCCAAGCGAGCTCCGTGAAAACGAGCTTCTACCTGTGTCCACACATAAATACTGTGTGAGTGTCAGTACTCAACTGTACTGGTGGAGTGAGCTCCTCGCCCACCCATACAAAACTAACACGTTCATTTACTTTGTGCAACATAGTCCCTTTATGATTGTCTTTCTATTCTTGCCTTAGGATCGATTTTAGGACATAGACTCTTGGCCTATTTGTGTCTCTAGTCCATTATCGTGCCTCGTACTGATAACTTACTTATCGATGTGCCTTGAGACCATTTTCATGCTTGCAACATTAATACACCGACTCATGCTTGCCTTTCGTGCCATACTTCGAGACACAATAACATGGTCGTGACATAAGCTTGGTCCGTGCTTCAACATCGAGGTCGTGCCTCACAACTCAATGTTTCTAAACCAAACTTGCCTTACGGCCCTTCTTGACTTAACTCAAAATGACTCAAATCTGACTTATGCAACTCTATGCCAACGACTTAATGCTCGATGCCACATCCCGTGCCAAAGCACATATCTTTGCTATAGCTAAATCTTAGGCTTAAAACAGGTGTTGCAATCGTGCATTCCTTTCTTTGACTCAGTTTGTGTCGTATTTACACTTCCTTTGATTCGACCGACACCGTGCATGCAGATAGCCGCTCAGCATGCCAACTTATCTTATGAAAGGTCATTGGCATCAACTAGCCATCGTGGGCATAGCTAGATACGATAGGTTGGTCAATGCAGGTAGCTAGCCCCAATGACAGCCCATCGAATTCCTAGTTGCCTACCAGTATTAGCTATACTGTGTTTCCCTCATGGCCGGATCGATTCCTGTGGCCCCAAGTTATCGTCCGAAGAAACATCGCCCTTGTACACAAGTTGTCCATGACCAGGCACCTACGAGACTTCATCTAGACTTACGTAAATGCATGGCCTAATTTGTGCTACGACTCAAATCCTGTACATATTGTGCATTAAAACCATACTTGAGCAAAATGTGCTCGGAACCATGAGACTCCCAAATGAGGGACCACCTCGGCGACAAACCATCACTTGAACTCTCCAACTTTGAAATCCAGGAAACGGCTACTGCATAGCCTTCCTACTTAACTTGAACAAAATATGTTCTTTAGGTGCCATAGACCACGGCTAACTTTTATTGAACTAACCGTGGCTCGTGCCTTTAACCAACGTGTGTTCTATGCGACGCTACCGTCCAAGTCATACTTTGGGATCATGGGACTATGTGGCCATGACAACCACAGAAAATGTGGGACAGTGCTTAGAATAACTTCGATAGCCCAACATAACTTCTTTCCTAACTCAATTATGCAACAACTTAACCCGTGGGACGAACAAAGGCTATGCCAAGCCTTGTACCGTAGATACATGCATTGAGACTTATGGGACACCTTGCGATGCCAAGCATTGGACATTGGGACAATGCATGCTTTATCAAGCATTGGATAGTGGGATTGTACATGCTTTACCAAGCATTTATATCATGCGACGCCTAAGGCTATGCTAAGTCCATAGCCTTGTGGCAACATAGACCAACTTTTCTTCTCCCAAGCCACGAAACGAAGGACCGGGAGTCATTTTGAAAGTACGTCGTACACGATTCTAAGCCGACCATGGGACCTTTTCTATATTCTAACTCAGTCCGACCTAACTTGGGATTATTCCCTTAGCTTGTGGATTCGTCTTTTTTATTATCAAGCCTACTTGTGAATTTGAAAACTTTCATTTTACTAGTGTGAAGGCCAAGCTGAGGCAAATTCATAGAAGCTGCCCACCTGAGCGAGGAGTCGCCTCGACCGAGTGGACTTCGAGCAAGCCATTGCATGGCTAAGTCCGAACGCCGTTGTCGTTTTGATTCCTCCAATTGAACTGAGCAGGACGGGAAACTACAAGAGCAAGGTGAGCCTAGTAAGGTTTCCTTGATTACTGACGTAATTGTAATGATTTCTCAAGTCACTGCGGTAAGGGCTGACTCCGACTGGTGGATAGACACTGTTACCACCTGCCATGTCTGCTCAAGCAAAGAATGGTTCATCACATACATACCAACTTCTGAAATTGTTATGGTGGTGAACCAGATGGTGAAGCATGTACCTGCTATTGCAAGGTGTGTACACATACATACCAACTTCAGGGAAGTCTCTGACACTTCAAGGTGTGAAGCATGTACCTGCTATTACAAAGAACCTAATTTTTGGAGGCCTACTTTGTAACGCAGGCCTAAGGATGGACATCAATGCTGGCCAGATGGTGATGTCCATAAAAGGAACATACTTCGGAAAAGCATTTTATATTAAAAGAATGTTTAAATTTCAGCATGTAAATCAGTCTAATGTTATTAATGCAATCGCTCATTCTAATTATACTCTTGAGTTGTGGCATAATAGACTATGACATGTTCATTGTCAAAGAATAAACATAATGTCTAATCTAGGACTTATCTCCAAATATGGGGATAAGATAGATAAATGTGAAGTGTGTGCTCAAACTAAGATCATAAGGAAACCCATTCCTTGGCTTAATCAGAGCATAGATCTTCTGGAGTTGGTACACTCTGATATCTATGACTTCAAATAATTCTCTACAAGAACCGGGATAAAGTATTTCATAACCTTCATTGATGACTTCTCAAAATTTGCAATCGTCTACCTGCTGAGGGCTAAAGACGAAGCGTTCGAGAAGTTCAAAGAGTTCAGGGCCGAGGCTGAACGACAAACTTGACAACAACTTAAGAGAATAAGAAGTGAACGAGGCAGAGAGTATTGGTCTCATGAATTCTCAACGTTCTGCAAAGAACACGAATTATCAACGAGACTACTGCTCCCTATTCTCCTCAATCTAATGGGGTAACAGAAAGGTAGAACAGAACATTGACAGAAATGATCAATTCAATGGTGTTGACTGCAGGTCTTCCAAAATGCTACTGGGGAGAAGCTGCATTGACGGCCACTTCTATTCTGAATAGAGTGTCGAATGCAACTTCAGACGTCACTCCTTATGAACTCTGGTTCAAAGTCAGACATATATAACTTGAATGTCGTTCGAGTGTGGGGGTGTCTGGCATATGTGAAGTTTCCAGATCTGAAGATTTAGAAACTCGAAACAAGGACTACGAAGACTATCTTCTTGGGTTATGCCGAGAAGAGTGATGCTCAGAGATTTTTTTGATATTGAATCAAATTATATTATTAAATCTTATGATGCAGAATATTTTGAAGATATAGGCTGTGTTACGAATATGGGCTATGTCACGAAGACATGCTGATCCTAGGTATGGATATAGACTGTGTCATTGAGACAAAGAAGTTTATCTCGACCAAGTTTATTATGAAGGACTTGGGGGAAGCTGATATGATCTTGGAGATCAAGATCATCCGGACAGACACTGGACTAACACTGTCACAATCTTATTATATTGAGAAGATGATCATTCGCTACGGGTATCAGGATCTTCCAGTGATCGATACACCTTACAGGTGTGATCTGAAGCTGACACCGAATTCGAGAGAAAACTTTAGGCAGTTGGAGTATGCAAGCGTCATCCAGAGTTTGATGTATGCTCCTACTGCCACAAGGCCTGACATAGCTTTCGTCGTGGGAATGCCGAGTCGGTTCATGAGCAACCCAGGTGTTGAATACTGAAAAGCTGTAAAACGAGTAATGAGATATCTCAAGAAGACTCAGACATATGCACTGTACTACAGCAGAGATCTGCCGATAGTAGAAGGCTTCAGTGATGCCAGCTGGTGCCCAGAGTTGGAGAGCGAGAGGTCCACAGGTGGATTCATTTTCATAATGGATGGAACTGCTATATCATAGAAGTCGATAAAGCAAACTATGCTATCTCGTTCCTATAATACCCCACTCCCAAAATACGTAGGACTAGGATACGTATACATGCCAGCTATGCTTCGAGAGGATTCCAGGCCAGGTCGAATACGTATAAGATGTTTGGTTATTCTAGACCAACTATATCTCAATCCACTAAATATCGATAACAATAACGAATCAAGTGCAGTAAGGCTGATCAGACCATAATATACTAATTCTAGAATAGATAAATATGTTAGAGTGGATCCCCAATAACACATTTATCATGAACAAGCTAGAGGAAAGTAGAAGCTTGTATAAGACTAGGCTATAATGCAGAAAGAATCAAATATAGGGACAAAATCTAATTACGGAAGAGAAAGATAAAACATTAACTAAATATACCTGCAGTCTTGGTGTAGCAATCATCCTCCATCAATGTACCATACCTTCATCTAATACCTAGAGAGATCACCAGGTCCTTAGAGGACTAACAAGACACATAATATACATGCCTACTGTACAGTAAATAACATGCTAGAAAAATAGTAATAACAAGTAAAGGAAATGATAACACATAAATAAACTCTACAAATGGTGACATGTCATAAGAATATAATATTAATCATGGCTATTGGTGCATGTGATAAAAACTGCAGCCCGGTAAGGCACTAACAGTCCTATAACAGGTGCTCTATCGTAGCCCGGGGAGGCACTAACAATAGAGGTATAACCACGGCTAATAAAACATTCTCTCCTAAGGTACTAGGAACTCAAGTCTATCTAGTCATTTCCAAGTCAAGTACGGGTCAAACATGTCAAGTGTAACACCCCAGTCCTAAAATACTTGGAACTAAGTACGTGGACATGCCAGCTGCATACATATAAAGTATACTCCAATATATGGAAACCTCGTATGTATACATAAGCTGTAAAATGCAGTAAACCAAGACAACTAAATCTCTTCCACCAAATAAGAGAATAATAATATAAATCAACTATGAAATTTGTAATTTATACATGTAGTTGGGCGAAGAAAAATCTATTACCAACCATTTAAATGAGAAGGATAATATACGGGAGAAAATACGAAGGAAAGGTAGCAATTCGACCCAAGGGCAATCCTCTGCGAAGGAATGGAGAAGATCACGGCCTTGGCTAGAACACCTGCAAATATCACAGAAGCACACACCTGGAGAGATCACCAGGTCCTCAGAGGAACGTAATAAGACACACGAAGAATATACCAAAATACTGAATATAAAATATGCCACAAATAAAAGTAAGTGACAAGACATCAATAAGGTAACCTAACCGTACTAAAGTGAACATGCAGTTGAGAAATAATCCTTCGATGCATGAGCCCGGGCTGTAAATATGATCGGCTTGGTTCCCGTATAGGGCACCAGGGGCCTACGTCCATAATGTCAGAAGATCGTCAGAGGGCATCATGTGCAAGGGGGTACGTCCACAACACTCTGGGAAACGTCAGAGGGCACCTCGCGCCTGCGTCTCCGGAGGAGCGCACAAGTAATCAGGGAAGTGCAAAGAAGCCCATACATCAGGTATTGTTCTCCCCACCCAATGCTCTTATTTAAGTCGCATCCATGACCTTATACCTTTACTAACTGCTAAGTCGCCAAACATGCCTCTATTAGCAGTTAGACCTAATACATGCGCATGGGTGATCAGCCAACACGCAAGGACCTCTATATGCTACGTATCTCACACATACTCGTGGTACAACTATGTCAAGGTATATACGATACACTACAAATGGTAGTCCCTTAACTCTAGGTCCATATGCAAAAAAAGATAATAAAATAAAATAGAACTAATATCACTAAGCATGTAGTAAGTCATGAACTGTAATAATGGTACAAATCAAAAAAGAAATAAATAGATAGTGATATGCAATAACTAAAGAAATGATGGCCGAATATAAACAGTATAAATAGCAAGGTATCTTGCCTGAGGTTGTGTGCAAAAGGGCGACATCCAATAGCTCGAACCGTCAGAATAGTGAAGCGATGGAAGCCAAATCCCGTATACGTCATCGAATGTTGAAATAAACACCACGAACGAGTTTGGAATAAAAGATATATCTAGGAAATGCCTGTCCAAAAGTCCAATTTTGGAACAGGGGCAAAATCATAATTTCGGATCAAAATAATGTCCGCCGTTGGACCTATTTTGCACCAAAATGCGTGCCAATATCTATGGTCTCTAAAGTCGTCAAACTACATGTCTACGGGTCCTATTTGAGGGGACAAACTCAATGGTATGTCCAATTTTGGATTTTGATGAGCCGTGCACAAAATCGTCCGTCGGATCGGGTCGCGGGCCCGCCAAATAGGCGTTCCAGTCGAACTTACTTGGCACACATGACCAAAAAATGATACGGTCCTGCTGGCACAAGTTTCGTCTTGATTTGACGAATGTGTACAAAGTAATTGAGAAATTTGCAAAGAGGTCGATACGGTGAATTTTGACGGATACGCTTCAAATTCGTCGCGCACACGCAACCAATTTGAAGTCCGTCAAATCCCACACGTCCACGAAGTCGATACGCACCTTTCGATGCCTTCGATTCGCGACCACGTCGCCCGGTTTGACGGAACGCACGTTGGATCGGTGAATTTTTATTGTTTTAAAAATAGATTATTCTCTAATTTGGAATTGATTTTAAACAGAAACTAAACATCTAACAATTAAACTAAAATTATGGTTTTGATCTTGGTTAGGTGGTCTACAAGGATGTTCAAACAGATTTCCAAAAATTGCAACACACTGGTCGTAAATCGATCGCAAACATTGGTGTTTGGGACTGTTTTTAACTTCCAGAAATCGAGTTTTTTCTCGATTTTGGAACTCGTTTTTCGTCGCGTACATCGCGAATCAAAGCAAAATAATTGAATCGACTTGTATGGGTTAGGTTGTGAACATACCTGTTCGAACGATTCGTAGAACGGAGGAGAAATGATGAAGAAATCGCATCACAAAATGGGTGGCGATGTTGATAACGCTGATGTTGCTGCTTCTAAGGCTCGTCCTTGCCGAGCCTTTGCCGCTGTTGTTGTCGGCCTTGCTCGGCGGTGGGTCGGCCGCTAGTGGCTTGATGGTGGTGCTAGGGATTTGTGAGGGAGGTGGACTTAGGGTTTTAGAAAAAAATTTCTTAGGTTTTGTTCATTCTTGCTTATATACGTTCGGCCATAACCGAACGGGTTGGAAACCAGGGGGGTCGGCCTATGGTGACTACTGTTCCTTTGGGAATAGTAATTGTTGTAGGTTTTTTTTCTTTTCTTTTTTTCTTCTCTTTTTTCTCTTTTTATTATTACTATTATTGTTATTTTTTTATAAATATATACACATCTATATACAAATTAATAATTCTTAACTGAATTAAAAATCACAAAATATATTTAAAATATTTTTAATAAATAATTGTACAATGTGCATACTTAAAATGTAGAAATTTCTGTTGTTGCTAACATTATCAAGGAAATTAATTAAATACAAAATTTTAAGAAAATACTATATACTTTAAAATGAAATTCCTTTAAAAATAAATTAAGAATAAAATTAAGTAATATTTTTATGAAGTATCTAGCACATAAATTGGTACAAATTATCTAGGCATACATATATTGTAGCATTCAACTTGCTACCTAATATTAACAAAATATAAAATTTAAAAGTCCACTAAAAATGCTGAAAAATATATTAAGTAAACTAAATAAAAATTCCTAAAATTTAGGGATTTTACATCTTACCCAACTTATAAAAATTTCGTCCTCGAAATTTAAAAATAAACTTAATATATAAAATATAAATTAACTTGATTTAGTACAAGAGAGGGCAGGTACTTTGAATCGTGACTCAGTTACGAAAGGTAGGTTGAGGTAGCTAATTAAAGGATCCAAAACAACGTCATATTCTACAAGATGTGGTATTCTTGGTTCAAGGCCCTACCCAACTTATAGAAGTTGGTTTACCGTGAAGATCGTCATTACAAGACTTCTGAGAAGGACAATTTCTAAAGGGTGGCATGCGAATATTGGACACTTCTGACCGTAGTCTCGAATTTCTAAGTGGGCTTAGATATTGTTATAGCATTCTTGGTCAATAACTAGTGTAGGAGGATTATTACAATCTAACATCGTTCCTATCGACCATGCTTTCAACAATATGGTATAAATCTCTTACTCAAATATAACTAGAACATGTTGGTCCAAAAAATTTCACTCTTCGACTAACATGGAAAACTAAGAGATGAGCTTGAAGAAAGGGAAAGAAGAATTTATAGCCAAGTGATGAGAATCTATATTAAGTACAGAAACCTTGGTATGGAATAGGATTAGGTAAGGGTCTGGAATCTTTTAAGTCATAATGACTAGTGTGTGCGGGTTCGATGTTTGGTATCGTGCAGGAGGCTTGTGGTTGCTTGGTGGAATACAAGTCATAGGTGTAATGCATCTTGCCTAGATCATGGGGACTCAGTTTGTTTTGAGGGAATGAATCAATATGTATAGTTAAATAAGAATGGAACGAAAATGGGCCTCTATGGTTTGTTCTAGGGGTAATATATCATTCATATGGTGTAGTTTAAATGGAGCACAGGAAAGCGCATCTGTGTGGGACATGTATGTCATATCTGTAGAGTGGCTCTTCTAGTTCATGAGTGTGAAATTTGTGGAAAGGGAATGGCTATCAAAGTCATGGTCGAGGGTATCAATTGATACGGACGAGGGTGGACGTTATAAACTATTTCTTTATTAATTCAATTGGAACAATCTATCCTAATAATTTGCTAATTTAAGAACCCTACGCTCTAGAGAGGCTTGGAATCTATACACCTCGGAAATCTTATTTTTGACTTAAACAAAGGCACGATTCTAGGATATAATGGATTTGAAGAATTCAAGGTTGCGATCTTTTGTCGCGATTATCTAACGCACGAGCAAAGGGATATAAAATACAATACGAAGATCGTGTCGCAACCTTCACCCAGATGGAATGACAGTTACGAATGGCATCCCATTCTCAGATATTGAATACACTAAGTTCAAGGTTATTCCTCACTTACAGGAAATGGTTAATCGTAGGAGGCATAATAATAGGACTTCTAAGAAGATAAAATTTCAAGGAGTTGTATAATGATATGTAGGACTTCTGATTGTAGTCATAGACTCTATAGGAAGTCTATGTAGCACGTATTTAACATTACCCCTATATTGACCATGTTCCATCAAGGCAATAGAAGAGTCTTGGTCAAGCATAACTAGGAACAAGTTGGTACTGCGGGATTCTATTCTTTGCATAACATAAGCTACAAAGAGATAAGATTAAGGGATTTATTGAAGAAGGATTAGTGAACCAAGAGATGGAGACTACATATGTCACGACCCGCTCCCGAATAATCGGACACAAGTAGCCTACGCTGTCAAACCCGCAAGAAATAATTGCTCAAAATCACAAAAGATTAACATTTATTGCTCATTCATATTTCTAGATTTATTACAACATTTATATTTAAAGAAAATACAAAGTTCTGAAAATGATACAACCGCTATCTATCTCTAGGTTTCTGTCTGCAAGTATACCCGAATCTCCCAATGCTAAAGAAGCCACAGCTAACATGAAAAATGTTGGTTTCCAGTCAGGAATGGAACAAGTACACAAACCGACGGCAATGCGAGAACACAATAGAATTAACAAGACATGAAAATAACATATGAGAAATAAAAACTAGAAAGTAACTGATGATATGGCAGGTTGTGAAGAAGACAAGGAAAAACAAATAAAAGACAACTACCTATGTGGTTTGAAATATCATTTTCAACATGTGAACGGCTAGGGGGTAATACGGCACCCTGCACGTGTCGTGTGCAGCTGCTATCAGTCAAGATTTGACATATTGGGATAGTTCTGGGTAGTCCACATGTCTACTAAGATATTTTCCCTCCCGACTACTCCGTGTGACGAGCGTGTCAACAAGCAGCAAGATATATGTATAAACATAAAATGAAAAGACTACTATGAATCGAAAGCAATCAGAAAGTGCACTTGCCTGTCGTCCCGAGCTGCGAGTACTGATCGAGTGCTGAGTCAGAGTCCAACAAACCTATAATATGAATTTTTATATCAATACGTAATTTAGGGTACAAGTGGAACTATCTATAAGTTAATGGCTTTCTTCTAGACTTTCACCCTTACCTTAAGTTATTGCATCCATTATCTGCTATTTAAAACAACCCCTTAACAGTACAACACCTATGGAGACTTCCTCTTATTCCTTTATGCTTCCGACAATTATATAGGTACTGTTTTGTTATTATGTACTTACCATGTTCACAACAATTAAAGTGAACTCAACACTTATTTGGTATCCTACATAGGAACCTCTAAGGGGTGCACAGTTGCCTATTGTTAAGGGCAAGTGGCTTACTCTCAACTGCTACTCTATATCTATGTACAGCCCTGGTTCTTCCTATATGCTCACGTGGCAACCTATCCCCTGTTATACTTCCCTTTGATGCACTCTTATTTACTTATTCGTATAAGCACAAGTGGTATTCTAAGATGCACTTGCATATACATTTCCTTCCTTGATATTTCGATTATTATATTTAAGAATACCTTTCCTAGGTTTTCCTTTTCCCGGGGCAGTCACATTTGGATTCACCATACTCTCTTTGATATCCATTACACTACATGCTACAGTTCAATTCTACCTAAACACAAACAGCTATATGCAGCAGTTTACAGGGACTTCCTTTGAGGTTACTACTTAACCAACATACAACTGGACTACCCTTGAAACTTTTGCAAGTATCTGACATTCCACAATTTCCTCTTTGCCTCTTGTATAGCCGTGCATCTCTATTCTCAACGCTCGAGTTCAACATACAACCGGATTAGCCTACGCCGCAATGTCGACGGTAGTACGATGTCTAGCCACAATGCTCATATCACATAAAATATCATTTTATTGCTCATTCACATTTCTAAATCAATTATAAAAATTTACAAGATTTATATTTGACAAAATATAATGTTTCACAAAATTCTAATACAACAAATCTAAACTATCTATTAGAATCTATGTTTGGCCTTCAAGATGTCTCTAAATCCACCCGAAGAAATCCAAAGCAAGAGAGTAAGTCAGCAAGGATCTGTCAACTGAAAAAAAATGTATCCAGTCAGGATTGGAATATGCACACATATGACAAGCTATCCGAGACATAATAGAAATCATAAAACATGAAAAATATCATATGAGAAGTGAAGCAGGAGAGTAGACTAGTACATGTCATATCTAGAAATAAGTGTAAGGATACAACATGATATATCGACTATAAATTAATATGAAAAACATGGTAACCTGGCAAGTGTGTAGATATAAGATGAACAACTGAAAAGGAAACAAGACCTAACTACGTGTGTTGAAATATCAAGTTCGACATGTGAACGGCTAAGGGGTAAATACGGCACCCTGCACGTGTCATGTGCAGCTGCTATCACTCAAGATTAGACATATTGGGATGGGTAAGGGGTAGTTCACACGTCTACTAAGATATTTCTCCGCCCAGATAGTACTCTTGGTATCAAGTCGCAAGCATGACAATCAAGAAGTATAAATAATCCATGATACTAATATCCGTGTAACGAGCGTGTTAACAAGCAGAAAAGACATATGTATAACATGTAAATGAAACTATTAGAATCGAAAGCAATCAATATATGTACTTGCCTTGAGTTGGTTGCAGTTGACGCACGGTATGATTGTGTTAGCACAAATAGTCGTAGATGCCAAAAATACGCAAGATGATCTCAATTGATGAGACGGGCCGTGTGATTGAATCCAGATTACTCAAATTGGTTAGGGATGATATAGAGATGTTCGAGAATCACAAGTAGAAAGAAAGGATTTGATTTCGCCATGGCCAAAATAGATACTCAAAGAAATTAGTAAAATAAATATTTATAAATATTTCTCGAAAATAGTTATAGCATTTAAAAACTATATTTTCTTATTAGTCAAAATATTTTAGATAGATACTTGAAAATATAGAAAGCCATGTTTTAGGTGAAAACTATAACTTTACAAAATATTACGATTTGAAACCACACTTAAAATAGCATAAATAATACAACAATATATTTTATAGATATTAATTATACATATTTAATAAAACAGAATTACTAAGATAGTAATGAAATAATAATAATTATTTTCAAAAGAAATAATAATATCAATAGTTAAAATAACAGTTTGTATCACTAATATAAATACATAGATTAATACACTTGATATTTTAAATAATTAATAAAATAAAGGTCATAACAAAAGTAATAGTAACACTGCATATTGTTTTTCTTTCACTCTCAGAAAAAGGAGTGCCATGTCAGGGAATCCAAGTCATGTACTTGGAACCAAAGAAAAGACAAGAAGATACATTCCAGAGAACATCCGATTTTGAAGAAACATAAAATAAGGCTTTTTCTAAGGGCACCACACCATTTACTTGGGGCTATCCCAAAATTTTTTGAAAAAATTACAAGTTTGCCATCAAATTTTTTTACTTGGGGCTAGCCTAATTTATTTCCAGCAATCAGTCCTAGGACTGCCAGCAGGTTGGCAGTCCTAACATATGTTAGGACTGCCACCCTGCTCGCAGTCCTAACATATGTTAGGACTGTCAGCGGGTTGACAGTCCTAACATATGTTAGGACTACCAACATAGTGGCAGTCCTAGGACTGCCAGCAAGTTGGCAGTCCTAACATATGTTTGGACTGCCAATTTGTTGGCAGTCCTTGGAGATGCTGCTGCACCAGAATCCAATTCCCGCCGAAGGTCTGGATGCCGGCGGCCCTACCACTTCCCGACGAGCACACTGGGGAGAAGACGACGCTGGCGTCGTAGATCCCGTTGCTACCGCCGGGTGGGCAGTGAAAGCGCATCATCTCGTTCCCGTCGACCGCGCAGCGAGAGTCGGAGTCGGCGAGGGAACGGACGACCGAGCGGTAGTCGTCGAAGCGGGAGACGGTGCGGGGACCGGTGGATGGGGACGGTGAGGGACTGGAGGAGGAGGAGGAGGAGAGGAGGGAGGCGGCGGCTGGAGGCGGCGGCAGGAGGCGGAGGAGAAGAGGGAGGCGACGGCTGGAGACGGAGGAGGAGTAAGGAGGCGGCGGCTAGAGGAAGGAGGAGGAAAGAGAAGGGAAAAACCCTAAGTTTGGGATAGCCCCAAGCAATTTTGGGGACGTCCCCAGTAAAAGTTCCTCAAACTTGGACTGTCCCCTAGTAAAATGATGCCCCCAGTAAAATATACGGTGCCCTTAGAAAAAGCCTAAAATAATACAAATAATACAAACAAAACTAAAACACTTTCTTGTGTTTCTGCGGGAGAAGGGATGAAAATAATGTGATAGAGAGAGGAGACTGTGAGAGATCGAGAGTGAGCAGAAAGGAAAAAGAAAACGAGAGGAAAGAGGGTTTTCGGTCATCGGCAGAGAACAGAGCTCACCAGTCGATGCACGTGCGGAGAGGGAGAGCACGCGGCCCTGGTCACAGCTGCGGACTGCTGGGCTGAGCAAGGGAGGTCGCAGCTCGGCTCGACGCCTAGTCGAGGCACGAAGAAGAGTTCCGGCTCCGATAATCATCGACATAGCCACGACGGTGACGCGACCACGTCGAGCGCTTGGAGATGTGGCGCTCGGTTCCTCGCGACGCTCGATACGGAGGCCCGACGAACTGGCACGGCGGAGAGGTTCGAGAGGGGAAAGAGGTGGGATCACAAGGGTGGCTTCTCAGCTGTTCGAGGCTCGGTCACCGGCGGAAAGGGCAAGGTCCGCACGGAACCTACAGATCTACGGTGAGTATTTGTTGCGGTGGTGATGGTGTAGGTAGTGGTGGTCGGGGAGTCGGGTACAGGGTCGACGGGGTTTGTGGAAGAGTAGGCTGACTCGGACGGCGGATGGATGTGCAGTTATCGGTGAGGCGGCGTGCTGGTGGTGTGTGCAGGGGATCAGGACGGAGCGCAAAGAGCGGTCGGACTGTAGGCGCTCCGGGAGATGGCGGAGGAGAAGTCGGTCGTGGGTGGTGGCTGCAGGGACGGGTGATGGTCGGGGAATCCTGGCATCCATGGGACAGGGCAGCGGCAAGGTGATCGGCCAGAAAAATTAGGGTTAGGGTTAGGGTTAGGGTTAGGGTTGGAATTAAGGATTTGGGTACTATGTGGAATTTAGGAATTTTGTTGTGTCGGGGTTGTCGACACCGCAGGGAAAGAATTTGTAAATATAAAAGAATATTGGAAGTGGTGGTGATGGACACGGACACGGTACACAATATGATGAGACGTTTGTGGTGTTGATGGAATTTGTGGAAAGAAAACAAAAGGAAACCTCCCTTTATATAGGGTGAGGAGGTTTCCTAGATAGGAAAGGATTATGAATCCAATATTGATCGAATCTTTCATAACTTAAATTAATATATCAAATATAACCAAATCAATAATGATCCAAAATAATATTCAATGCTTATCCTCTAATAGATTTAAATTGATATAGATAAATCCGATCTTAAATTAAAATAATAGTTTAAAAATAATATTCAATAATCTAAAAAAATAGATTTCTATAGATACAATCTTTGCTAAAATAATGTAGCAATAGATTTATTAAATCTAAAATAGATATTGAATAACAAGTATAATTTATTAATAAAAGTAGTTAATATCGCTAAAACAGTATTAAATAATATTATTTCTAAAACTAGTTTGAAAATTAAAATTAACAAATTTTATTTGTAAATCGAAAATAGTTGTGATTTTCTTCGTAGAAATCAAATACAAAATTTATTCTCTCAAGAAAAAATAGAAATTTTGAAAGTCCGAAAACGAAGGTTACAGTAGTAAGCTGTACCAAGCTAGGAAAACTAACAAGTCAATATGAATAAGTACAAATCAAAGCATCTATAAACGATCCCAGAAAGATCACCATAATCTATAAGTCCGTATAATGTAAAGGTACCAGAGTCAACAGGAATGAAATATGCTATGAACTCCAAAAAATAATTTCTAGGAGTAAAGCTAGACAGTCTAAACCTGAAGCCTCTAGCTAAGTCATGTCTCCATCCTGCTCAGCTAAGATTCTGGCCTCTGTCCCATAAGGTAGAACAATATCCTGCAAGTACACCTACAACATATCCGTCATGAGCGAAGTAAAGTACAATTCTAGGTAATGAACAAGAACATCATGATATAGAAATGAGTACAGGAGAACATAAAATATAAAGTACAGGAAAAGAACATGAAAGTACAAAAATGTAAAGTTCATGAAATAAAGTACAAGAATGTAAACCATGAACCTAAAGTACAAGACATGACATGTGCACAATATTTGAAATATAACTAGCCTATGTGACCGGCTGGGGTAAGTACATGAATAAGCACATGAGTACATGAATAAGGGTACAACTTAGGGCCCACGTGCACGGTACGAGGCCTAAGCTATCAACCTGAATTTATGATCTTTGGGTTTGGTCACATAGCTAGTGTATTTCCCCTCCCCGACTACAAGTAAGTACAAGAACATGAAGGTACAAGAGTACATGATATCGTGTCACAAGGAAAGTACAAGAATAATGTAAATGAACATGAACCATAGAATGTACTTGCGTTGCTCAGGGTGCTCAGTAGTATAAAGACGATCTGTATATCTACCTGATTTAATAGGTACAAGTTGGTTAGATCCTAATTAATACTTTGGTTACATTATTACTAGTCAATAATCCTTTATCAATCAATTAGTTGTTTATATAAATAAACTATCTTAATGCTAACTATCAGGTTAGCAATTTGGTATAGCTTCACAGTAGTTGGCAGGCCCAACTCCACAAAATGAGCCAAAGGCTAGCTTACACATAATTGAATCCATAAGTTCCCAAACCTAGCAGCTGGTTTAATCAACTTGTAAAATCAACACAAGCTAACTTTAGGTATATAAAAAGAATGCAGAACAACAATATGACCGATACATCAACCACCTGAACCCATTTCCATATCGTATACCCATACAAGACCAAGTTAAGATTTCTGGCTAAGCAAGATTCACAATCAACTGAAAGCTTCTTCGGCTCATACACTAATTCAATATAACCAAACCTTGTCACGAAAAGTATTCCCAAAGTTTGAAAAATAACTCAGAATAATTCTATTGGATCATGGCCACCAGATCATGGCTCTACCAAGCGGATTGGCTAGGTTAGTGTCCAAATGCATATTCTAGTCAAATCGATTCCGAAAATCACCCAATGAGTCTTCTATGCCATTCGCAAATAAGTAGCACATGGGAACTCGATTGAGTGGCACACCCTTGGCGTGTGAATCGTAGATTCAAAATTGGTCAAACCGCATATTGGGTCAAATGGTTTTGATCGATGTTGAGTTCCGTACTCAAGTTGGAAGATAGATCTAGAATTACGATAAACGGTCAAATTGCCTAATTTGACCAGAAGTTGCACGAAGTCAAAAGAATGCTAGGGAACAAGTTTGGATGGGTCATAATATACCAAATTGAAGGTCATCATGTCTACTACAAAACTCATGAGGGATATTTCGAGAGATGGGCATGTCTTGTGCTCCAAAAATCAAAGACACAGAAAAGTACATCTATAATCATAATTAAATCTAAAAATCATTTAATAAAGAAAAATATTCTATAATAAATAAGAAAATAAATTCTAAAAATCAGGGTCCTCACGTATCATATCGGTACGACTGATACAATAAACTATGGTATATACCAAGGTTTGTAGCATTGGTATCAGAATCATTATTATATCCTTCCTATCAGTATCGGGATCGACGGTATCGGCAGATTCATATCGGACTATCAATTTTTTTGGTATCGAAAAACAAATAATTATTAATAAATTATTCAAAATTAGAAGGAAAAAATAGAAAATTCTAGATACATTTAGGCATACTTTTAAGTATTTTATCGGGTCAACACTCAGAGTACCAAGGGGCAGAATAGTGAGTTTATATAGTTTTGAGGATGAGTGAGGTTCTGATGTAAGGGTGTTGGTTCTGAGTTGTAGGGTAGTCAGCATTTAATATAATATTTACCTTTTTCTAAAAAAATAATAACAAGTATTTTATGTGTTGATTCTTAATAGTAGTTCTGATAATTGAACGAAATAATAGTCACCCTTGCTGATTGGTTTACATGCAATAAATAAGTTTTCTTCCTTTTCATGCTTTTATAATTTTACTATAGTTTTACACCTTTGTTGATGCGTAGTATTCGTTAAATTTTCTTTACCAACTTGACTGGAAAAGAGCGGGTAGTACAGGATCGGGACATATAGGATTTGGTACAACCAAATAGGTTATAAATATATTTTTATAGATATATCGATGTACTTATACTAGTCTAATATATATATATATATATATATATATATATATATATATATATACATGTGTGATTTAAGGGTTATATTGGGATTATAGAAAGTTCAAGCGTGAAGGGTATGTAATTTCTACGTATATATGGATGGGTAGTATAGAATACATATTGTATGTGTATATGATTATTTTTGTAAAGAAATTACTTTTATTTATTTATTTATGTTAATTATTTATAAATATATAGGGTACATATGTGTAATATACATGAATGTATATTTATACGTACAAGGTACTTATTTATACATTTATTTTTATTTATTTATGATAAAGCTATATATAGACACTAATATATATATATATATATATATATATATATATATATATATATATATATATATATATATATATATATATATATATATATAACACACACACACACACATGTATAACTAACTAAAGAAAACCCTACTTTTCCTATAACCACCCCTCCCCCCCCCACCCTCCGATCCAAATACGCAGCAACAGCCTCCGCTCCAAGTTGTGTCGCGCGTGCACCCTCGGCACCTCCGCCCGGTGACCCTAAAGCTGCTACCATCGTGCGCCCCATCCCATCCCGGCGTGTCCTCGGGCAGCAACGCGCGACTAAGCACATGGCAACAGCAGGCTGCACCCTGTGTGCTCGCACAAGCGTGCGATACGGTAGCAGCCATGGTGCCACGACCGCCACCAAGTAGCCACCGATGCCACCACAACCACCCCTGTGGTCCGACGACCCCAACGAACCCCTTCAGACCGCGCTCGAGCACATCGGACTGACAACAGCCGCAACAGTAGCGGATTGTATGATCATTTTCGAGGTATGATTTCTCTCTGTATATTCCTACGATTTCCGATCCGTAAATTATTACATAAAGCCTACTAGACCCTCTTCAAATCCCTTTAGATGGATTTTATTCTATCACAGTACAAACCCCAAAAAATTGACGCAAAGTCGATCAAATAATTGATCAAAAATAGAACATATAGGATAGTCCAACTCCTTGATTGGAAGGCAGTTTATAAACCAAACAAAAGGAATTTTTCAAAAACTATTTAATGGCAGTCCTGGACAACCTATAGGGCTCTACAACCTAATTTACAGAACTCGATTTCATTGACTACGTGTCGAGAAATCGGATCCCAAATATTGACAAAAATCTATTTTCAAAACTGTGATTTTTCAATAAAACTCTCTGATACGACGTGCGTCCTGCCAAACCGGGCGACGTATCGCAAACCGAAAGCATCGAAAGGTGCGTATCGACTTCGCAGACGTGCGAGCTTTGACGGAATTCAAATTGGTTGTGTATGCGCGACGAATTTGATACGTATCCGTCGAAATTCACCGTATTGGCCACTTTGTAAAAACTCTAATTACTTTGTGCACGTTCGTCAAATCGAGACGATATTTGCGCCAACAGGACCGTATCATTTTTTTGGTCTTATATGCCAAGTTTGGTCCAAATCTGAGACAGTTGACCGGATTGCCATTTTACGGGCCCTACGACCCGACTCAACGGACGAAATTGTGCACGGCCCACCGGAATTCAACTTTGGACGTACGGTTGGGTTCATCTCATCAAATCAGACCGGTAGACATCTAGTTGATGACTTTAGAGACCATAGGCTCTGACACATTTTTCGGTGCGAAGCGGGTCCAACGGCGGATACCGTTTTAACCCAAAATTATCGTTTTGCCCCTTTGTCCAGAATTGGACTTATGGGTAGGCTATTCTAGCTATTTTGCTTATTCTGAAAATATTGGCAATGTCTGTTTCAGCATTCGAAGTCGTTTACAGGAGTTGGACTTTTGGTGACTCGTTGATTGGTTAGTTATTGTGGATCGACGCGCTGCACCAGGCAAGTGCATCTTGCCAAGCTTTACAGTACTTATATGCTTTTTCGTATTACTATTTTTCATATCTTTCTTAGTTCCGTATTTCTCCTATTTCATGTCATGGTTATTCTAGTTTTACGTGCACGTAGATTTTTACTCTTTTCTATATTACTTGTTCTACTTTCTTATCATGTTCATGTCTAGTGATAGTGTTGTTTTGTCCATGCTATGATCTCCTGACCTGTTTGACTTGGACTTGACCTTAGTCTAATTTCTTCTACTTGATTGACTTAACCCGGTCATGATCATTTGATTTGACCCTGACCTGTTACTAGACGTGACTATACCTGACCACCTCGTTCGTGAGCTCCCATCGAGTGCGAATGAGCCTTACTATAGTTAGGGATTCCCCATCGGCTACTAACTATAGGACTGTAAGCTCTCATCGGGCTGCGGTTACCCCGACTTACTATTAGTCACGCTTGATAGCACTATCCTTGACGGCATACCACTTACACTTATTCCTTAGTCTCATATTATTTTCTTATACCATTTCATGTTTTTCTTGCATGTTATTTACTGTACAGTAGGCATGTATATTATGTGTCTTGCTAGTCCTCTGAGGACCTGGTGATCTCTTCAGGTATTAGATGAAGGTATGGTACACTGATGGAGGATGATTTCTACACCAAGACTGCAAGTATATTTAGTTGAGGTTTTATCTTTCTCTTTCGTAATTAGATTTTGTCCTATATTTGATTCTTGCTGCATTATAGTCTAGTCTTGTACAAGCTTCTATTTTTCTCTAGCTTGTTCATGATAAATGTGTTATTGGGGATCCACTCTAATACATTTATCGGTCCAAGAATCAGTATATCACGGTCTGATCAGCCTTACTGCACTTGATTCATTATTGTTATCGTTATTTAGTGGATTGAGATATAGTTGATTCTAGAACAACCAGACAGCTTATACGTATTCGAGCTGGGCTAGAGTTCTCTCGATACGTAGCTGGCATGTATACGTCTCCTAGTCCTATGTATTTTGGGGCTGGGGCATTACATGATACGGCCGATATCGATACGATAAGGCCGATATCGATACAATTTGGCAGGTGACGATCCGATACCGACCACTACCGATACTGACCGATACCGACATTGTGGGTCTCTTTTCCAATCATTTCGGTAGAGAAAATTGAATAAAAAAGACCAATAACAAGGATGTAAAAGCATAGTAAGGTTGTAAAAGCATGTAAATGAAGAAAATTTATTAATTGTAGGTAAAACCGATGAGTAAGGGTGACTATTATTTCATTCAGTTTCAAAACATTAAGAAACAACACATAAAATACATAAAATTATGCCTTAATATATAATTTTTCTCTAAATTTTTAATAATTATTTGCTTTTCGATACCAAATAATCCGATACTCCGATCCGAAACCACCAATACTGCTGATCCTCATAGGAAGGGTCCGATAGCGATTTCGATACCAATAATGCGAACCTGACTATATACTACTCCCATAAGAAAATAAAAACAGAACCCTATATGTCAATTCATCAAAATCAAATATATATAATACCAATACATACCAATACATGTACACTTTCTTTTCTTGTAAAGTAATATGACATTAATATAATGTGAAAAACTAGGGATGATTTTGTTAGATATGAGATTAAGCAAAAGCTCAAGTTCACTCACTTAATAATACCACCTCCTTTTTGGTGGAGCATTGATACTACTGCTGCTTTCATTCAAAACCCATCCTCCTCCTATAGTCCCATATCGGCTATGATAGGAGTGTGTTTTGAGCTTATATTACTTTGCCTTTTCGTGCTTCATTAAATGTCTTGTGTGGGTACCCTATGGGCCACACGCGCGTGCCGCCGCCGGGCCCGGCCCAGCTCGATTCGGTTCGGCGTGCGTAACGGGTGCGGGTACGTGCCCACATCTGCGGGCGTCGAATGCCGATTCGATTTTCTCTTCGGATTCGGGCTGAGACCCTAAAAACCTTTTGCTCCTTATTGAATTTTTTATTTACCGTTACTATTTATTTATTTTTATAATGTTGGACACCTCAAAATCTTGTCCAGGTTCAATGTACCACATTTTTGTATTTCTTATTACTTTGTAACATTAAAATATTATTGTTCATTATTTCTGAACGTTATAGAGAGCCACCATCAGCCTATATAAGTCTGTGCTTCTTTCTCTTCCACACACAGAAAATATTCTTCTCGAACCTCTCTAAATTTCTCGTCTCCTTCGTATTGTTGCTGATATTCATCGTGGCTCTAGGCAAAGCTAAGTCGGGGTCATTCTCTCAGCGTCGTGTGCGACAACGAGATTCAGGTAGAGCGAGGATTTTACTACTAGGAGCGTTCGGATACCGTCTGAACAGAGACCCGGACTATTGTTAGCCCAATGATTATATCATGTTTTTGGATATCGCTAATCAATTAAGTTTACCATAATGACATCACTAATATTCATGTAATCACTATCATGTTGCTACTTAAACTTAGCATTATCCCAAATGTTCTATATCATATTGCTATGCTTGTATCATATTGTTTTGTTCGTCAAACATGTTCTTATAGACATACTGTAAGCATGATCAAGCTTTGTCAAACCAGGACATATGCAATAGAGAATTATTGATGGACCAAAGACGGCATTATACAAAAAGCTTTCTCTGAACCACCTAACGACCTATACGGGGCCTCGCATCGGGGGCGAAGCCCCCGAAAGGTATTCAAATTTCCAGATCTGTTTACCTTTGGACAACCACCGTAAAAAAAAAGGCGTCTTCAAGTCTGCTCAAATATCTGAAGAAAGGCGTCATCAAAGGGCTCTTGGTTTTCCTATTTTATCAATGTATTTTTCATATTTATTGAGTCTAGGAATATGATGTACACTTCATTGTACTGGCAAATAGGCTACCCAAGAAACGTTTTTAAAATACCCTTTCATTTTGAAAACAAGCCTACTTACAAAAGCCCAAACTACTTTCTAACTGTTTGACTTTTCAAAAAGCCCAAAAATCAATTTGCAAAACCCTAACAGAACCCTAGCAGAACTCGGCCCAAATTTGGCCAGAGTTCGGTTAGTGAACGTTGCATTTTGAACTTGGTCTTCCTGCAGTTACGGATCCCAACGAGATTTTCTCATAGAGTTCTGCCCGAATTCTGTCCGAATTCTGCCCGAATTCTGCCTTTGGAAAAACTATAAATAGAGAAGGATTTCGATTATTTCACTTCACTCATACACCAATTCACTTTCATATCTCTTCTCTATAAGCCTACTTCTTCTTCCAAAGTGTTCTGAGCTATTCATTTTCAAATCCTAAGCCAGTTACAATCCTCTAGTCGATTTGCCAGTGCGGTACGGTCTGTAAGTTTCAGAGTGATTGTAATCAGAGGCTTGATTGAAGTTAGACACTTCACAATTGAAGTTGGTCGAGTACTTCAGACCAAAGCTCGCGTTGTAGAAGTTGCAAGGACTTCGGATGAAAACTTGTGGTAATTTTCCATAGTGGATTCAACTGGAAGCTAGAGTTCTTCCGACTGGACTAGTCCTCACAAGAGGAAAACCAGTATACATCCTTGTGTTTGCGTTTGCTCTCTACTCTCTACTTTTCATTTACATATCTGTGATATATATATTATGCGATCTTGTTACTAATATTTTTAAATAGTTAATTTCTGCTGCCTACTCTATTCACCCCCCTAGAGTATTGCGCTTTACAACTCGTTCCTACAATCAGTCCTACAACTATCTCTTAGGGCAGTGCTACGTGCGCGACTTCCCCGGAGGCCGGTAACATGTAATCATTTTATTTTCTTGTAGTTTTAAAACGAACAATTGTGAAGATTTTTCTAACAATCTAAGAGATATTTAATTGTCTAATAATTTAAGTACGACTTTGTCTATTAAGTTGATTTAAAATTTTCTTAACGTCTGATTACTGTAACAAACAATCGGCTCACTGTTTACGTTTGTTACAAATTTACTTTTGTACTAAGAAGTTGTTTTAACAAGACTTGGTGAAACGTTTGCTTGCTGCTGTGAACGTTTTATTCTTACTTATTTATTTTTGCTTGAGGAAACATTTACTTTTGCTTAAAATTTGTTCAGGAAACATTTACTTTTGCTTACACTTTGTTCAGGAATCAAACTTACTTAGTTAACAAATTAACTTTTGCTTGCTTTTATTTTTATTCTTACAAATAAAATATTCTGGAAACATTTATTCTTACTTATTTATTTTACCATTTTATATGCTATTGTGAATGTTTTCACAATTGTCTCTACTTAAACATTTCCTACTGTCTAAGTAGGTCAACAACTCACTACTGTTAACATTTTGTTCACAAAATACTGTTACAATTTTGTTAAATTTACTATTTGTTAACGATCGTTGTTAGAATATTTTTGTCGATTCTAGATTTCTTTTACTCAATATTTTTTATTTAGGCTAAATCGAACAATTAATTGATTTAGTAAAAAAATCCTTTAATCTTGAAGTTCTAAAGTTAAGATTTGTTTGGGAACAAGCCGAAAGGGCCCTTCTGTCAATAAGGCGAAAATTCGTTTAAGCGACCGGTACTTAAGAGTTCATAGTGAACCTCCGCTTGCTGGGATCTGACCCCTACAGCTAACCCAACCTTATCAAAACTTGAAAAACTAAAACTTTAAAGGACTATTACTAAAATCATTTTAATTGTTAATTTTAGTTTAAAGCCATCTTATTGAGTAAATATAATTTTACAGACTTTAGAAAACTTGACTTCCAAGGAAGACACTTTTTTTGCAAAACCTGCAAAATTCAATGGCACATATTTCAAGAGGTGGCAGAGCCAGATGAAATTTTGGCTTACCACTTTAGGCCTGATTTCTGCCATTGATGGGTCCATACCCATCTCAAATGATTCTGATGAGACTGAGTCTGACGTAGGCATATCCAAATCATCCTCCTCCTCTAAACCTAAGACCCCTAAGGAAATAGATTACCATTGTTTCCACAAAATCTTAAGCACTATGTCTGAGTCTCTCTATGACATATTTTTGAATATAAAAGTGCTAAAGAACTCTGGGATGCTTTGGAAGATGAGTATGGTTTTGATGATGCTGGAATTGATAGATTCAATTTT
Organism: Iris pallida; assembly: GCA_029216955.1. Classification (NCBI taxonomy): domain Eukaryota; kingdom Viridiplantae; phylum Streptophyta; class Magnoliopsida; order Asparagales; family Iridaceae; genus Iris; species Iris pallida. Next base: position 8,273,938 of record JANAVB010042018.1, read on the forward strand.
ACCACATTCAACTAATATGTCATGGTAGATAACAAACCTATCAATGACCAAATCCATGAGTTCCAAGAACATCTTAGGCATGTTCAAGCCAAGGGAACCTTTTTTTTCTACTGAGCACAAAATAGGATGCTTGATAGATAAACTCCCTTCTTCCGGGTCTAAAGTGGCAAAGTACCTACTACATCTACAAGGATCTATTACGTACTCTCAAGCTCTACAGAGAATTAGAACAGAAGAGTAATATAGGTCCAAGACCAAAGCTAGGTCAAATGCCACAGCTAAGATAAACCTTGTAGAAAGCCATGCAAAATCTAAGTCAAACAATCATCTCAAATCCAAGAAAAACTCCTTAAAAAAGAAGCAGAGTTTTCAACCTCCTCACCAAAACCATCACCACCAAAACTCTCAACCCCAAAAACCTAGAAACTTTGGTCAGACTCAGGATCAAAGAAGATTTTGTTTTGTGTGTGGTAGAACCAACCATACAGGCATCAACTGCTTCCAAAGGAAGAAAGAACCTATCCAGAACTCCTTCAAGGAAAAAGGCAAGCCAGAGGCTAAGATGATTCTGAATGGGTCTTCCAGCTCCTTCAGGTCTGTAAGCTTCCAACCTGTAGTAAACCTGTCTTTCCATTCTGATGATTGGTGGTTGGATTCTGGAGCTAATGTTCATGTCTCATTTGATCGCTTCTGTTTTTCAACCTATCAGGAATCATGTGGAGGAGGCGTGACTCTAGAAGATGGCTCAACGGCACAAATTGTAGGAAGAGGAAGAATAGATCTGAAGATGACATCAGAGAAAATTCTATCTCTTCATGATGTGCTTCATGTGCCGTCTGTCAGAAAAAATCTTGTTAGTGGATCCCTCCTTGTAGCCTCAGGATACAAAATTGTAATAGAGGCCAATAAAGTAGTTTTCTCTAAGAATGATTTGTTTATTGGAAAAGGTTTTATGAAAGATGGACTTTTCGTTTTAAGTACTATGAATAAAAGTTCTAATCTTTCTTTTATTGCAAATGTTGAATCATCAAATGTTTGGCATGGTAGATTAGGTCATGTGAACTTAGGATCTATTAAAAGAATGATGAACTTAGATCTTATCCCTAAGACTCCTATAGATGATGAACACAAATGTGAGATTTGTGTTCAAGCCAAACATACTAGATTGCCTTTCAAATCTGTCTATAGAGATTCTGAACTCCTAGAACTTATCCATAGTGATGTTTGTGATTCCAATAGGGTCTTAACCCGAGGCGGTAGAAAATACTTTGGGTCACGACCCGCACCCGCTATAAGGGCACGTGCACGTGACAACGCCCAGCCCTCACCGTAAAAACGGCGTGGAACGCTGTAGGTTTTTCTACTCTAAACAGTTTATATATATAACCAAAACCTGTCGAGAATATGGTCAACTCCGTACGGAGGACAAGCAATGAATATATATATATGAGTACTCAATCACGACTCTAAGATAACAAAGTAAAGACTGAAAGATAATGACAACACGACGATAATAAAATAATAACCTGTCAAGTCCAACACCAGAATATATACAAGTCCAAGTCTCTAATACAATCCAAAATGTAATACAGTCTCAAAAGTAGTTGGAGACAAAGTCCAGTACAAAGACCTACTCTAACTAAGCAAGTGGTAAGGTCTCGCCAGGCGGAGCTAAGCCCTGCTGGACTAAAGTCTCCAGGTCTAGGCCCACTACGTCATCCGGACCGTAGTAGGTACAGTAATCTCCCTCATCTGCATCTGTAATATTTTCAACATATCCTGTCAGGATGGAACGAGTATAATCTACTAACAACAGTTCACAAGATATGACAAAAGCTATAAGACTGTAAATAGAGAGTATATACAAGAAAATCATGGAATGTACATGTAAGTATCATGGCAAGGTAAGCTGTAAAACTAGATCTAGAACAAGGCAAGTAAACTGATCATGGCATGTACAAGAATCAAGAATCATATATCTAGGTGTGTGAATACTAGCTACAACATATAGCCGGATTGGGTCTGCACAAGGTTATGATCTAGCCAATCATACGTGTGGTGTAGGATTGGCATTCACAAGGTTCACAATATATACAAGGTGGGTATGACCACACATCTACACTAGTACTCCCCGTCCCTGACTGGTAGAGTGGATCCAAGCAAGACACGTTACGACACGGGATTCTACGAGAAGGGAGCAAGTCTTCTCGAGAATTGGTGTCCATATACTGCACAAGAACTACAAGGGAGCTTGCACAAGATATACCAAGATAACGAGGAATAACATCTCATATCGGGATCCATGAATACCAATCCGTGTGACCAATGTGTCGAGAACAAGCATATCCACACTAATTACAAGAATCATAACAATCATTATAAATTAGAAAAGTGTCAGAGGATGTACTCGCCTGTAATATGGTATGATATGTCAACCGGAGCAAATGCAGCGTCTCGAGGACCGATAGAGAACAAGACGTATCAATACTATGCTTAGGAAGAAAAATCTAATTAATTTGAATCCTATTAAGTCATTCTAGGTCAAGACACGTCAAACTAGACTGTACGAGGTTAATCTAAGTTATTTTAGGTCTAGCTAGGTCATACTGGGTCAATGCAAGTCAAACGGAATTAATCTAGGTCGATTTGAGTCAACGGTTGACTTTTGGTCAACCGGTCAACTCTGGTCAACCGTGGGTCAACTCTAGGTCAATGGTGACTAATAGTTGACTTCTGGTCAACTGCACAAGTCTAATGGAATTTGGGACTAAATTGGGTAAAGTGTTGACCCATAGTTGACTTTTGGTCTAAAAAGTCAACCGTGGTCAACCGGGGTCAAGACTAGGTCTAGACGGCTATTTCTAATCATTACCAAACTCTACAACCCATATCCAAGTCTATCTTGGACTTGGAAACTCAAATCTTGGCCATCGGCCAATATCCTATTTTACCCTTAAAAAGGGTAAAATTCTACCTTCGGCGATTATCAAGTTAGCCTACCTACGCTTGATATTCTGACCCGATCTCTCTAGGGTAGTAAGATACTAACCTATACATACGTTACCTACCAAAATACCTAGGTAAAGTGGACATCCGGTCCATGATACGGCCCGTTGCCAAAATCTTGAATATTTTAAGATACGCACTGATACGGCGCGATACTGGCGCCCTACGACCCCGATTTCCACTCGGGAGCCTATCCGCAAAATCTAATTCACGTATCCTAGGCCTACGCAAAGTTTTATCTCATTCCGATACTCCGAGCTCCGTTTCGCCCTCTAACTCGATCCCCTCTATTTCCTATTTCTCACTTTTCTTCCTATTCTTCTAACTTCTTCTAATTCTTAAACTTCTTCTAATCTTCTCTATGTATCTATCTATATATAAACACACACACACACTCTCCAATTTCCCTTACACACGCACATAAAGCACAAACACACAAAATACTCAATTTCTCGGATTTTAGCATACTGGGACAACCTGCATACCTTTAAGGCTCTCATGCTCACCTTTAAGGCACTTCTGCTCACCTTTAAGGCTCCTCTGCTCACCTTTAAGGCTCCTCTGCTCACCTTTAAGGCTCTATTGCACAGTTTTTCCTGAATAGCATTCTGCACACTTCTAAGGCATTCCTGCACAACTACAAGGCTCTCATGCACAACTCTAAGGCTCTAATGCACAACTATAAGTTCTAATGCACAACTCTAAGCATTGATATATACATATACAATATATATATATATATATATATATATATATATATATATATATATATATATATATATATATATATATATATATATATATATATATAAACCCAAACATGCACAAATGTATATATATATATCTAAATATATATATAAATCTCACACATACACACAAATATACATATAGATACATATACATACACATATTTACACATGTATATATATATATATATATATATATATATATATATATATATATATATATATATATATATATATATATATATAAAAATATATATAAAAAAAATATATATATATATACATATATATATATATATATATATATATATATATATATATATATATATATATATATATATATATATATATATATATATATATATATATATATATATACGTAGAGAACCTACAAAGGCTATGGTCAACTTGTATAGAATGATCCCCTTATATACGTATATATATATATATATATATATATATATATATATATATATATATATATATATATATATATATATATATATATATATATATACCACTCTCAAAAAGGATTAAACCATAATAAATCCTTAACCTATATTTTAAGGGAACCTACAAAGGCTATGGTCAACTTGTAGAGAATGATCCCCTCTATCATTTATGTGAAGGAATAAATGCAAAAGGAGGAATTTAAAAGGGTTTAAAAATCATACCTAAAAGTGGATTTGAAAAGGAAGAAGAAGGAGTTGTAAAGAAAGTAATGGAGAAGAAGAAAAAACTTAGTGAGGAAGTAAAAGAGGTGGAGGGGGTGGCCCTATAGGTGGCCGGCCAAAGGGGGAGGGGAAATGGGTTTGGGTGAAGCCCATTAAGCCCCCAAACCCAATAAACTTAGGTTGGGTTGGTTCGGGTTTGGTTCGGTTCGTTTCGGTCAAATTCTAATCAACTAATTAAGCTCTAAAATAACTAATTAAGCCATGGAAATAGGTTTATGATTTCTAACCTAATTATGATGGTATGTGGGCCAAGTCCAGCTAGTATGTGGGTCCCACTAGGGTCCAGGCTACCCGGGTCTCCAATTTGAGTCCGAATTGGATAAAATCCAAACCAAACCAAATAAATCCCAAAAAATCACATAAAATAAATAAAAATTCCTAAAAATTATAAAACTTGAAAAATGACAAAAATACCCCTAATTTGAAAACTGAGGGTGACAAATCTACCTTTCTTAAAAAAATTCGTCCTCGAAATTCAAACGGTCGTACTCTTCTCTAGGTCAAGCACCCAACAATCAAGGTCTACTAAATTTTATCCTAAGTTATATAACATGTAACCCAGGAAATCAGAACACATGCATGGTTTTAAATCTCTACAGTATCGTGTTATTGCAGTCTTCATTGGGGTTTTCTATTTAATCTAGCATGATCATCACATATGCAAACTAAAGGTACTAAGAAAGCAATCATTAATCAATGGGCGGAAGGAACAGGTAAAAGAAAGAGCAAGACCCTACCTCCTAGTCTAATGCGTGCAGGATCCTCAACTGTCATCGCAAAAGCCCTGTCCTGGCGGGGTATATCCCGCTGCTGGTAGAGGGCGTGATGCGGTGCCATAGGTGGCCTACCTTGTGCTCCCTGAGCTGCACGATGATGGTTCGTAGGACAATCTCTCAACTGATGTCCAGCCTCCCCGCAGTAGAGGCACAAGCCCAGCCTCTTCCGGCAGACCTTCCTGATGTGACCGAGCTTCTTACAGAAGTTGCAAGGAGCCCCATGTTGTGCCTGCCTCTGCTGAGTGTGCTGCACCTGCTGCAGAACCGGTGCTCTGGCCTGCACCTGCGGCTGGTGATGCTGGAAAGAACGATGCTGAAGCTGAGGGTGCTTAGCAGCCCCCGCACTGCTAGTAGCCCCCGAGAAATGATCACGCTCCCTCTTGGGCTTCAAGCCCCACTCCCGCTCTACCTTGCGGGCCTCCGCGTAGATCTGGGTATATGTCTCATAGAAGGAGGGAATGTGGATCTTGATATCCAAGTCAGTCCCTCCCTGAAACGGCTCACCCTAATCTTCGGGTCTCGAACCATGTACTCTGCATATCGGCTCAGGCGGCCGAACTCCGCTGCGTACTCCTCCACAGATAGACTGTCCTGCTGCAGATACTAGAACTGTCGCACCAGGTCAATCTTGTCCGTGGGGGAAAAGAACTTCTCCTTGAAGAGGAGCTTGAACTCTGTCCAAGTACGGCCCTCTCCAGCTAGGGCTGGCTCATTTTTGAACCAGGTGCGCGCAATATCTAGCAGCTGCAAACCTACCGCCTCGACCTTCAGGTCGTCTGCCAGGCGGGAGGCCCTCATCTGCCGCTCGATATCCTCGAGCCAATCATCTGCATAGACCACACCCTCGGTCCCGCTGAAGTCACGGGGCCCGAGCTTGTTGAAGTCCTGGATATCTTCGTACCTCGGTCGCATCCTCGGATGAGGAGCCCTCTGCTCCACGGCTGCAAGGGCCAACTGATGGACATCCTCCATGCCCTGACGCATCGCGTCTGTCTGCCTCTGCTGAGCCTCGGCCTGGGCTCTCTGAGTCTCCAGTATCTGCTGGAGGAAGGTAAGCATCTGCCCCATATCTGTAGGCAGAGGAGGTAGAGGTGGAAGTACGTCTGCAACTGGCGAAGGAATCCGCTGCGCAGGAGGAGGAAGAGCGCCCCCGACAGCTCCCGGCACTACGGGAAGAGCACCCGCAACCCCAGGGACTGTCATCGAGGTAGCTGGAGGAGTACCCCCGAGAGCTCCAACAGAAGTCCCATCTGTAGGGGAAGTGACCGGAGCCTGCCCGCCAGAGGTGGCAGACCTCTCCGTCTCCCCATGCTCCTCACCAGGAGAGTGAGTCATCACTATCCTGGTGACAAATTGAAAAGAAGATATCAATATGGCACATGAAGGCAATATCAAAGGAGGACAGCTAGAATGCAGTAAATCAATATCAAAGACGGTAAGAAAGATAAGCAAGGAAAGATCCTACTGTGATTGAGTACTCTTAGCCTATAGCCTATCCTAGATACGTACCGCAGGCTCGTAACACTCTAAGTCGAGCGCCACTACGATATCGCACTAATTGCGACTTCAGGACCTGCGTGGGCCACAACTAAAACGTGTCACGACCCGCACCCGCTATAAGGGCACGTGCACGTGACAACGCCCAGCCCTCACCGAAAAAACGGCGTGGAATGCTGTAGGTTTTTCTACTCTAAACAGTTTATATATATAACCAAAACCTGTCGAGAATATGGTCAACTCCGTACGGAGGACAAGCAATGAATATATATATATGAGTACTCAATCACGACTCTAAGATAACAAAGTAAAGACTGAAAGATAACGACAACAAGACGATAATAAAATAATAACCTGTCAAGTCCAACACCAGAATATATACAAGTCCAAGTCTCTAATACAATCCAAAATGTAATACAGTCTCAAAAGTAGCTGGAGACAAAGTCCAGTACAAAGACCTACTCTTACTAAGCAAGTGGTAAGGTCTCGCTAGGCGGAGCTAAGCCCTGCTGGACCAAAGTCCCCAGGTCTAGGCCCACTACGTCATCCGGACCGTAGTAGGTACAGTAATCTTCCTCATCTGCATCTGTAATATTTTTAACATATCCTGTCAGGATGGAACGAGTACAATCTACTAACAACAGTTCACAAGATATGACAAAAGCTATAAGACTGTAAATAGAGAGTATATACAAGAAAATCATAGAATGTATATGTAAGTATCATGGCAAGGTAAGCTGTAAAACTAGATCTAGAACAAGGCAAGTAAACTGATCATGGCATGTACAAGAATCAAGAATCATATATCTAGGTGTGTGAATACTAGCTACAACATGTGGCCGGATTGGGTCTGCACAAGGTTATGATCTAGCCAATCATACGTGTGGTGTAGGATTGGCATTCACAAGGTTCACAATATATACAAGGCGGGTATGACCATACATCTACACTAGTATTCTTCGTCCCCGACTGGTAGAGTAGATCCAAGTAAGACACGTTATGACACGGGATTCTACGAGAAGGGAGCAAGTCTCCTCGAGAATTGGTGTCCATATTCTGCACAAGAACTACAAGGGAGCTTGCACAAGATATACCAAGATAACGAGGAATAACATCTCATGTCGGGATCCATGAATACCAATCCGTGTGACCAATGTGTCGAGAACAAGCATATCCACACTAATTACATGAATCATAACAATCATTATAAATTGAAAAAGTGTCAGAGAATGTACTCGCCTGTAATATGGTATGATATGTCAACCGGAGCAAATACAGCGTCTCGAGGACCTATAGAGAACAAGACGTATCAATACTATGCTTAGGAAGAAAAATCTAATCAATTTGAATCCTATTAAGTCATTCTAGGTCAAGACACGTCAAACTAGACTGTACGAGGTTAATCTAAGTCATTTTAGGTCTAGCTAGGTCATACTGGGTCAATGCAAGTCAAACAGAATTAATCTAGGTCGATTTGAGTCAACAGTTGACTTTTGGTCAACCGATCAACTCTGGTCAACCGTGGGTCAACTCTAGTCACTGGTAACTAATAGTTGACTTTTGGTCAACTGCACAAGTCTAATGGAATTTGGGACTAAATTGGGTAAAGTGTTGACCCATAGTTGACTTTTGGTCTAAAAAGTCAATCGTGGTCAACCGGGGTCAAGACTAGGTCTAGACGGCTATTTCTAATCATTACCAACCTCTACAACCCATATCCAAGTCCTTCTTGGACTTGGAAACTCAAATCTTGGCCGTAGGCTAATATCCTATTTTACCCTTAAAAAGGGTAAAATTATACCTTCGGCGATTATCAAGTTAGCCTACCTACGCTTGATATTCTGACCCGATCTCTCTAGGGTAGTAAGATACTAACCTATACATACGTTACCTACCAAAATACCTAGGTAAAGTGGACATCCGGTCCATGATACGGCCCGTTGCCAGAATCTTGAATATTTCAAGATACGCACTGATACGGCGCGATACTGGCGCCCTACGACCCCGATTTCCACTCGGGAGCCTACCCGCAAAATCTAATTCACGTATCCTAGGCCTACGCAAAGTTTCATCTCATTCCGATACTCCGAGCTCCGTTTTGCCCTCTAACTCGATCCCCTCTATTTCCTATTTCTCACTTTTCTTCCTATTCTTCTAACTTCTTCTAATTCTTAAACTTCTTCTAATCTTCTCTATGTATCTATCTATATATAAACACACACACTCTCCAATTTCCCTTACACACGCACATAAAGCACAAACACACAAAATACTCAATTTCTCGAATTTTAGCATACTGGGACAACCTGCACACCTTTAAGGCTCTCATGCTCACCTTTAAGGTACTTCTGCTCACCTTTAAGGCTCCTCTGCTCACCTTTATGGCTCTACTGCACAGTTTTTCCTGAATAGCATTCTGCACACTTCTAAGGCATTCCTGCACAACTACAAGGCTCTCATGCACAACTCTAAGGCTCTAATGCACAACTATAAGTTCTAATGCACAACTCTAAGCATTGATACATACATATACAATATATATATATATATACATACCTATATAAAACACCCAAACATGCACAAATATATATATATATATATATATATATATATATATATATATATATAAATCTTACACATACACACAAATATACATATAGATACATATACATACACATATTTACACATGTATATATATATATATATACCACTCTCAAAAAGGATTAAACCATAATAAATCCTTAACCTATATTTTAAGGGAACCTACAAAGGCTATGGTCAACTTGTAGAGAATGATCCCCTCTATCATTTATGTGAAGGAATAAATGCAAAAGGAGGAATTTAAAAGGGTTTAAAAATCATACCTAAAAGTGGATTTGAAAAGGAAGAAGAAGGAGTTGTAAAGAAAGTAATGGAGAAGAAGAAGAAACTTAGTGAGGAAGTAAAAGAGGTGGAGGGGGTGGCCCTATAGGTGGCCGGCCAAAGGGGGAGGGGAAATGGGTTTGGGTGAAGCCCATTAAGCCCCCAAACCCAATAAACTTAGGTTGGGTTGGTTCGGGTTTGGTTCAGTTCGTTTCGGTCAAATTTTAATCAACTAATTAAGCTCTAAAATGACTAATTAAGCCATGGAAATAGGGTTTATGATTTCTAACCTAATTATGATGGTATGTGGGCCAAGTCCAGCTAGTATGTGGGTCCCACTAGGGTCCAGGCTACCCGGGTCTCCAATTTGAGTCCGAATTGGATAAAATCCAAACCAAACCAAATAAATCACATAAAATCACATAAAATAAATAAAAATTCCTAAAAATTATAAAACTTGAAAAATGACAAAAATACCCCTAATTTGAAAACTGGGGGTGACACTTTGTTACTTTCATAGATGATCATTCAAAGTATTGTTACACCTACCTCCTTAAGACCAAAGATGAAGTTCTAGATAGATTCAAGATCTATAAATCTGAAGCTGAGAACCAGTTGGATAGGAAGATTAAGATCCTTAGATCAGATCGTGGTGGAGAGTATACCTCAAATAAAATGACTAACTTCTGTAAAGAGCACGGAATTATTCATTAGGTAACTGCTCCTTATTCACCACAATCCAATGGAGTTGCTGAAAGGAAGAATCGCACTCTTTTAGATATGGTCAATGCCATGCTTCTCAGCTCAGATGCCCCTGATAATCTTTGGGGAGAAGCCCTTTTGTCAGCCTGTTATATCCTTAATAAGATACCTAGTAAGACAAATGATAAAACCCCATATGAGTTATGGAAAGGTCAGACTCCTAGGATCAACTATCTTAAAGTTTGGGGATATCTAGCTAAGATAGGAATTCCTGAACCTAAAAAGAGGAAGATAGGACCTAAGACTATAGATGCAGTATTCATAGGATATGCCCTAGATAGCAATGACAATAGATTTCTTGTAACCCATTCTGAAGTAAATAAAATCTCTAAAAACACAATTATTGAAGCTAGAGATGCAGTTTACTTTGAGAACATTTTTCCCTTCAAGGATAGAACCCCTTCATCTTCCTCTAACCCTTCTCTCATTCCATCTACTAGTTCTCATGATCCAGTACCCAGTTCTCAACCTGAACAAGTCATAGAACCTAGAAGGAGTAAAAGAGAAAGGATTGAAAAGAATTTAGGAGAAGGATTCTTCACATTTTTAATAGAGGGTGATCCCTCAACTTATGAAGAAGCAATATCCTCTCCTGATGCCCCTTTCTGGAAAAAAGCTATTAACAATGAGTACAACTCCATCATGGAGAACAATACTTGGTTTTTAACAGACCTTCCTTTAGGTAGCAAACCAATAGGTTGTAAGTGGATCTTTAAGAAGAAACTTAGAGCAGATGGTACCATAGAAAAATATAAGGCTAGATTAGTAGCCAAAGATTTTACCCAGAAAAAGGGATTAGATTATTTTGATACCTATTCTCCTGTTGCTAGGATTTCTTCTATTAGAACCCTCCAAGCCTTAGCTTCCATTCATGACTTGCTAATCCATCAAATGGATGTAAAGACAGCATTTCTAAATGGAGATTTAGAGGAAGAAATATATATGGAGCAACCTGAAGGTTTCATTGCTAAAGACCAAGAAAACAAGGTTTGTAGATTAGTAAAATCTCTTTATGGCCTAAAGCACGCTCCCAAGCAATGGTACAATAAATTTGACAAAGTCATTATAGAATTTGGTTTTGTACCAAATGAATATGACAAATATTTGTATTCAAAAAATACAAATAAAAGTTGTGTTATTTTATGCTTGTATGTTGATGATATCCTTATTCTAGGATCTTCACTGGAACTAATAAATAACACTAAGAATTATTTATCTAACCAGTTTGATAGGTGAGGCAAATCTGATCCTAGGAATGCAAGTGTCCAAATGCAAAGAGGGTTATACTTTATCTTTAGCACATTCAATTGAGAAAATGTTAAGAAAGTTTGAGTATTTTGACAAGAAACTTGCCCTTACAACTTATGACAGTAATGTTGTTCTCAAGAAGAATGAAGGATCACCTATATAACAACATAGATATTCACAGATGATAGGGTCCCTTATGTACATAACTAACAGGACCAGACGTGATATTGATTTTGTAATTGGGAGACTAAGTAGATATACTAGTAACCCAAATCAGTCACATTGGACAGCATTGGACAGAGTGTTTAGATATCTTAAGGGTACTCTAGATTATAAACTTCATTATATTAGATACCCTGATATCATAGAAGGTTACTCCGATGCCAATTCGGTAACTGATTCACATGATGTGAAATCCACAACTGGATATGTTTTTACCCTAGCAGGAGCTGCAATCTCCTGGAGATCATGTAAACAAACTATCATAGCCAGAAGAACAATGGACTCTGAAATGATAGCTTTGGATACTACATGTACAGAAGCCGAGTGGCTCAGAAATCTTATTATGCATATACCTGTTTATGTTCATCCTATTCCTGCAATTTCTATAAACTGTGATAATAAATCTGTTATAGAACTAGTAAAGCATAATTCTGTGAATGCTAAGATGAACAGGCACCTGCAGCTGCGCTTCAAGTCAATAAAGAGCCTATTGGGCAAATATGTGGTTCTTGACTATATAAAGTCAGAAAAGAACCTTGCAGACCACTTGACGAAGGGTCTGTCTAGGACATTGATCCTAGAATCATCGAGGGGGATGGGGTTAAGCCCATAGTATAGTCACCAGCAGTGGCAACCCAACCGAGTCTGACTGGAGATCCCAAGAAGCCGGTTCAATTGGTAGAAACAAGCTGGACTAGGTGACTATTATGGAACACTGACCTGAGATTAATTTCTTTTTAAAATAAAAGCCCAGGAGGCTGTACATGTGTATATTCATACCCCATCCCTATGGTGACAGTGTTCCTTTTGTGATATGGATAGGTTGAGTTTAAACTCTTAATAAGTCCAAGCATGATATGTAGGGTTGATTCCTATCACCAACCCTTAAGGACTTACCTATATGAGAGGTCGTGAGGGCCGCGACTATAGGACAGGACGATCTTAGACAACTCTCATGAATGTGTAAAAGTGCGCATAGCCAACCAAACGCGCCACCCGATAGACCCAAGTACCTCTAGCGTACTTTGTGTGCTATTTTCTGAGTCTGGGTCAAGAAGACTGATTCAAGGCGTAGTCCATTAAGCTCTTCTTCAGACAAAGACAATAGTCACTATGTGAGATTCAAGGCTATAGTCCATCTCATTTATGCATATTATACAACTATCCAAAAATTTTCTTACTCCTCTTATATTTCCTTCTTCTATTACCTTGGAACTTGACCTTTTTTTTTGGGGGGGGGGGTATTGTTAGATGTGAGATTGAGCAAAAGCTCAAGTTTACTCACTTAATAATACCACCTCCTTTTTGGTGGAGCATTGATGCTATTGCTACTTTCATTCAAAACCTATCCTCCTCCTATAGTCCCACATCGGCTAGGATAGGAGTATGTTTTCAGCTTATATTACTTTGCCTTTTGGTGCTTCATTAAATGTCTTGTGTGGGTGCCCTATGGGCCACACGTGCACGCCGCCGCCACCGCCCGGCCCGGCTCGGCTCGGTTCTGTTCGGTTCGGCGCACGTAACGGGTGCGGGTACGTGCCCACATCTGCGGGCGCCGAATGCCGATTCGATTTTCTCTTCGGATTCGGGCTGAGACCCTAAACGTTACAGAGAGTCACCATCAACCTATATAAGTCTGTGCTTCTTTCTCTTCCACACACAGAAAATATTCTTCTTGGACCTCTCTAAATTTCTCGTCTCCTTCGTATTGTTGCTGCTATTCATCGTTGCTCTGGACAGAGCTAAGTCGGGGTCATTCTCTCAGCGTCGTGTGCGGCAAGGAGATTCCGGTAGAGCGAGGATTTTACCACTAGGAGCATTCGGATACCGTCTGCACATAGACCCGGACTATCTCTTAGGGCAGTGCTACGTGCGCGACTTCCCCGAAGGCCGGTAACATTTAATCATTTTATTTTCTTACAGTTTTAAACGAACAATTGTGAAGATTTTTCTAACAGATTTTTTCTTGTAGAGGAGCATGATCTGACCTATCATATGAAAACTATCAGAATGTCCGACATGATTCATACTTCTACAAAGGCAGATAACTGTATGTTCGACATACATACACAAGCAGGCGCAACCTGATATATTAAGCCTGTAGGCGAAAGCTGACGCACAAGGGATTTTCATTTCCATCATTTTACTGCTTTTCTACTCATCTTGTTTCAATAGATGCCTTTCTTCTCGGCTTGTTTCTCTAGATGCTAGAAAAAAAAAGTCTGTTTACAACAATTACTATTTTTTTTTCTTTTTTGTAGCATGAAGTTTCCTGAACCTTTCTTGTCTTTTTGATCTTCAATGTGTGTGATAAACACCATTACTATCTCATTATCTTCTCTTATATAGAACATATAGATCATGGACTGAAGATATATAGAAGTGTAAATATTCCAGCTCAGGTATGTCAGCCATCTCGTTTCTTCTTCAGATCCATGTTGACACATCCATCGCCTTCCTTAGAAATGTGAAACAACATTGTAGTGTGCTATAGGAGGCAAGGAAAGAATCAGGGAGGCATTGCATAAGGCCGAAATTTTGGTTTCTTCTTATGATACTGCATGGGTAGCCATGGTCCCATCTCCAAGATTCCTCAACTTTCCATGCTTTTCTGAGTGTGTAGACTGGATATTGGACAATCATAGGGGTGCAACTCGAGTGGGTTGGGTCGGGCTTGAGTTCGACCCGAGCCCAAGCCGACGAATGGTAAGCCTAGTTCAAGTCCGAGCCCAACCCGACCTCGGGTTCAACATATGAAGCCCAAGACCGAGCCCGGAGGAAGCTCGGGTTGGGTTGGGTCCATCTAATTTATCAGGCTCTAATATGATATTTAAAATAATTTGTTAAGATTAATATTAAACACATAATCAAATAGCAATTAAGTACCAATCATTACACAATACAAACTAACATAAGATTTAGAAGGAGTTGAAGAGTTTGGGTTAAGAAATTTAGGATTTAAATTTTTTATTTAAAAAGTATGAAATAATGTATAGATAAATATATATATATAAATTATATGTATGTCGGATTTTGGGTTCTTTGGGTAACCCGACACATGAACCCGAGCTCAACCCGATTTTTGATCGGGTTCAAATATTTTAATCCGAACCCAAGCCCGAGCCTAATTATCTTCAACCCTAACCCAACCCATTGGTGGGTTTACCCGATCGGGCTCGGGTTTAGCCCGCCCGAGTTGCACCCCTAGACAATCAGCATCCTAATGGTTTGTGGCGCCTTCCTCATAGCCACCCTTTTCTGATAAAAGATGTCACGACCCGCGCCCTAGAGTTAGGGCACGAGAATGTAACAACGCCCAGCCTACGCCGCAGTGTCGGCGGTAGAACGCTGTAGGTCTCAATGTATCTAACAGTATAAGACTAAACAGTTATACTCCCCGAATGGGGGTGACATAGCAGATACAATTCAATCACATCTAAGGTAGAGCATGATAAGGATAGATAAAACATGAAATCCAAAATAAATACAGGAGATAGAAGTCTAAGTGTCTAAGATACATGAACCCAGAAGTACATCTCAAAACTCAAATAAAGATACAGTAATCCACAAAGTAAATACAACTCCAGACAAAATGAAATAACTACCTAAACAACCTCTAATGTGTCTCCTCTAGGCTAGCAGGCACCTCCAGGCTATCTGTAAAATTTATCAACAGGTCCAGTCAGGACTGGAGCGAGCACAGTACATCTCAACAGTTCATAGCAGGTTAGAAAATATAATCATGCAGTAAAGTAAGATACAGGTACTGAAAGAAATGCTGTATGTAAACAGAGAGAGAGCTGTAATAGAAATATCTACTATACATAGAGAACTAGCAGTGACTAGTGAGTCAGAGTACAATATGAACATGTAAATGGCCTGGGATGATTCAATGAAGATACTACAGAATGATTCAATGAAGATACTACGGTGTATTATTCACATGTCCACTTCTACTCCCCCGTACCCCCAATCAATACACAAGGATCCAGCCAGGTTATATTATATGATTCCATGCAAGGCCCGCGAAGGGTGATACATGGATGTCCCATAAATGGGGAGTCTGGGGGTTACCCAACTGTGTAGGATTCAAGAGACTCTGTGATCATGAGGGTACATGTAACAAGCAATCAAGTGAACTAAGAAGCATAGTGATACGCCATGTAAGTAAAACGCACAGAACACGTAGTACCCGATGCTCCATAAGGATAACATCTCAAGAAAGGATCCATATAGTACCAATCCGTGTGACCGTCGTGACAGTACAAGTAAAGTAATCTACTGCAGGAAATAATTCTAAGCAAGATATGAAATGATCAGAGAATGTACTCGCCTGTAACTGAGTGTCCAATATGAAGAGTACCGTCCAAGGAGTGGTGTCTGACTCCTAATCAGAACAGCACAAGTCACAACAAGTCCAGAATAGCAAAATGGAGTCCTACTATGCATTCTACATGATTCTAAGTCAATCTAGGTCAAAGTCAACTCTTGGTCAACTCTGGTCAACCCTAGAAGTCAAACTAGGTCAAGTCCACAACCTCACTATTACACCCATAGATTAACACCACATAAAACATTACACATATCTAGGCTAGATATAAAACCTACCTCATTAGCTAACAAGGAAGTATATATATATATATACACTCACACAATTTCACACATACACATTGTATATGCCTAACACAACCATGGCTTACAAACAACCATGGCCTACAAGTGAGGAATAGAATATAGAGAAAGAGAGAGAGTGCTAGTGTGTGTAGGGTGTTTGCAGGAATTAAACAAATAGTAAGAAATAGAGGAATGTGTGTGTGTGTGTATGATACTGTGAGAGAGGAGAGGACTGTGTGTGTGTCATGTGCACAGGAGATTATATGTGACAGTGAAGAGTGTGTGTGTTGTGTCAATGTTTGCAGGAAATAACAGGGAAAGGGAAAAATACTGTGTGCAGGAAATAACAATGTGTGGAAGGGTGTGGTGTACAGGAATTATAAATATGCAGGAAAAACAGTGTATAGTGTGTGTGATAAGCAATGGTGTCAAGTGGCAGGATAATGTGACAGTGTGCAGTGGTGTGCAGGAAATGTGCAGTACAAAGTGTGTGTAGGAACATATAATCAGTGAAGAAGGAAACATGTGTGGTGTAAACATGTAAATGCAGGAAATCAGTGAAGAGAAAAAAAAGGCAATACAACATCAAGTAAAACTGGATTGTTCATATAATTCTCAGGTTTAACTCTACTTCATTCTCAGGAACTGGAACTTAGTTCACAGTTTAATATCAAGGTTAACTCAATAGTTTAGTTAGAAAGAAAAGGAAAAAGGAATCAATTCATGGATCAACTCATGTTATACTACATATAGGAATAAAATCATAGTGAAAACTTACTGAATTCTCAGGTTAAACAACCTGGAACAAATGATTTCAGAAATCAGCAATTTAACCAATCTAAAATACGAGAAAACTGGAACTTAAACAAGGCACAACCCTAAGCCTGTCAATTCAACCTAATCTCTCACTAATCAATACCAAATTTCAAACATAGCTAGGTAGCATATAGGGGAACAGGTTTGGGCTGTAAAAACATGCAACTAACAATAATTTGTAGGTTAAATTACTCAATCAAAACGAAATATTAAAACTAGAACACAGGACTGATACATTGTTTCAGAAAAAGGAAAAAATGGCAAAATGCTAATGAAATTGATTTAAACCTAATTACAGAGGTTGGTAACTAAAATATATAATGTGAACGTGTCACACAAACTATTGGTGTCCACCCAAGTGGACACAATGTGTCCAAACAAGTAAAAACCAAAACAGCATACTGGATACTGCACAGCAGTGCAGTGCCTCGCGCGTGTGTGCACGCGTGTCGTGTACACAACATAGACCAAACCAAGACACGAGTCCACAAACTTAGGTTCGCCTCTCATAGGGCTACCCACGTGTCACCCTGTTTTGGGTCAACGTGTCCCTGTGTCGTGTCAAACAAACTGTATCAGTGCACAAAAAACCCGACTGTACTGTCAGTATAAACCCAATGCGGGCTGGAGAACGCATCCGACACGACACGAGAGCATCTCCAACTTGGAGGGCCTCATGTCAGTCATTGCCCCATGGCCCACGCCAAGTGGCATGGCCTGAGTCGCCGTGTCCAGTGAGTTGTTGGCCCCGAGTGGCAGGGGAAACGAACCAGTCCCGAGCCAGTGCACGCATTCGTGTCCAGGCTGATTTACACCCGACACAGACACAAAACGACCATGGCTCCTTTACAAAAATCAACAAGCACACATAGATCTACATTCCTATTCAAACAGAATTTAAAAACATCAAAGTTGAACTCTCAGAGGCATTTCATCGAACACTGGTAGCAACCTACTGATTCGTGTCCGATACGGACACGAAACGAATTCGAACCCTAGGTTTAGCCTATCCTACAGTAGGGGTAGGGCTAGGGCCTTCCTAAAATGGATTTAAACAGGAATTTAATGGGGTATTGAGAGTTATACCTATTGATGCACAATGAATGGAAAAGCCTTCAAATGAAGAGAACTCCTCAAGCCACCAAGTCCCACAAATTGATGTCTTCCTGCAAACCAATTATTCTAGCAGCAAGAGGATGAATTTTAGGTCCTAATGAAATTGGTTTGAAGGAAAAAGGATTCAAAATAGATTTTTAATAATTTTTGGAAGATGGGACTCACCTCTTTCCTTAGAACTTTTGAAAGAACCTTAAAAGAGGCTAGCCCTAAAAACTAGGAGGGATTAAATAGGGGGAATCCCTAGGTTAAACCTAGCTGGTCAGCTATGTTGGGTTTGGGTGGGGTTTGAGCTAGGTTAGCTAGTCCTATCAAGTTTAGTCACAAAATGACTTGTGAAACCACAAGCCATTTATCAAAACACTTGATTCCTAAATTCCTAATTAAATTTCTAATGAAACAATAACTACTAACTTGAGTCACACTAGGTTAGACTAGGGTCACTTGACCTAACCAAGCCAAACTAACTAGGGTTAGTTCCTAGGTTGGTCTACATGAGTCAAAACTAGTCAAAAATCAAACTAGTCCAAATAAATCCAAAATAAATCCTAAAAATTCCCATAAATTCTAATTAATACTAATAATTTTAATTTACCCCAAAAATGACAAATTTAGCCTCAAACTAGAAATGTGGTAGTGACAAATCTACCCTCCTTAAAAGAATTTCGTCCTCGAAATTGAAAGGCAAAATGCAACTGATGAGAAGGATAGAAAGTATACCTCACGGTCCAAAAAGATAAGGGTACCGCTCGTGCATCTCATCCTCCCGCTCCCAGGTAGACTCTTCTGGAGAATGATGCCTCCATGCGACGCGTACCAAAGGTATCACCTGGTTCCTCAGAACCTTCTCCCGTCGATCCAGAATCTCCACTGGCTGCTCTGGATAGCTGAGAGAAGGACCCACCTCAATCTCCGAATGATCGAGCACATGGCTAGGGTCAGCCACGTACCGTCTCAACTGTGATACATGGAATACGTTGTGGACCCCCACAAGTGCAGGCGGCAAGTCTAGCCTGTAAGCCACGTCACCGACTCTCCCTCTAATAACGAAAGGGCCGATGAAGCACGGGCTAAGCTTTCCGCCTCCACCAAAATGTATCGTACCACGAGTCGGAGATATTCTCAAGAAAACCTGGTCTCCGACCTAATCACAAGCAAGGTCTCAATTAATAATAATAAACATGATAAAAAAAATCACAACAACAACCTAAATCTAATCCTACTCTAATCTGTACCTCAAACTCCAAGGGCCTCCGGTGGCTATCGGCCCAGTGTCGATGTCTGTCCTGTGCCACGCGAAGTCTGTCCCTGATGAGCTTCACCTTCTCGGCCGCATCCACAATCATCTCTGGCCCTAGCAAAGCTCGCTCACCAACATCATCCCAGGATAAGGGTGTACGGCACCTACGCCCGTACAGAGCCTCGAAAGGTGACATCTCGATGCTGGCCTGGAAACTATTGTTATAGACAAACTCCACCAAATGAAGATGATCCTTCCAGGAACCTCCAAAGTCCAGAACGCACGTCCGCAGCATATCCTCAAGGGTCTGAATAGTCCGCTTTGACTGTCCGTCCGTCTGGGGGTGGTATGCAGTACTAAACTTGAGCTGAGTGCCCAAGCTGGTCTGCAGACTCCTCCAGAAATGGGAAGTAAAACGGCTATCCCGATCTGAGACGATGCTGACCGGAACTCCGTGGATCCTGACTATCTGCCGCATATACATCTCCGCCAGCCTCTCTGTAGACGTATCCACCTTGAATGGCAAGAAGTGGGCCAATTTGGTCAACCTATCCACGATGACCCAAATCGCATCTTTTTCTCCTGGAGTACGCGGCAATCTTGAAACGAAGTCCATCGTGATATGCTCCCATTTCCACTCGGCAATGGGCAGCGGCTGCAACAATCCACCGGGCCTCTGTCTCTCTGCCTTGACCTGCTGACAGACCAAGCACCTAGCTACGAAGTGGAACACCTCCCGCTTCATCCCTGACCACCATACGTGCTCCCGCAGATCTCGGTACATCTTGTTGGCACCCGGGTGTATAGAGTACTGAGATTTGTGGGCCTCCTGCGTAATCTGCTCTCTGAGCTCCCCGCTAGGCACACATAATCTAGTACCGTGCCTCAGGGCACCATCCTCTGCAAGTGAAAACTCAGGATCCCCCACTCCTAAACTGATCTGCTCTCTGATACTCTACAAAGCCACATCCTCGAACTGGGCCGCCTTGATCCTGTCTATCAAGTCTGACTGAATCTGCATCCCCCATAGCTGCATCTGCACTCCCGGCACGATCACCTCAATCCCAAGGCTCTCTAAGTCGGCAAGCAAATGCCGATCCATGGTCAAACACATGGCTGTCGGATACCTACTCAAGGCATCGGCAACCACGTTGGCCTTCCCTGGGTGGTACTGAAGTAGGATGTCAAAATCCTTCATCAGCTCCAGCCATCCGCGCTGTCTCATGTTCAACTCCTTCTGATTGAACACATACTTAAGGCTCTTGTGATCTGTGAAGATCTCCACCCTCTTACCATACAGATAATGCTTCCACAGCTTCAAAGCAAAAATCACTGCTGCCAGCTCCAGGTCGTGGGTAGGGTAGTTCTTCTCATGGGGACGTAATTGCTTGAAAGCATAGGCAATCACCTTCCTGTGCTGCTGCAACACACAACCCAGCCCCTTCCCTGAAGCATCACTATAAATAGTGAATCTACCTGATCCTGAAGGCAACGTCAGAATCGGAGCTGTCGTCAACCGCTTCTTCAACTCATCGAAAGCTGCCTGACACTCCTCTGACCATACATACTCAGTATCCTTCCAGGTCAACCGTGTCAACGGCTCTGCAACCCGGGAGAAATCCTGCACAAATCTCCGGTAATATCCTGCCAGCCCTAGGAAGCTCCTGATCTCTGCAACTGAAGTCGGCGCTGTCCATGCCTCAACTGCTACAATCTTCTTGGGGTCAACTGAGACACCATCTCCAGTCACCACATGCCCCAAGAAGTCCACCCGGTCTAAGAAAAACTCACACTTGGAGAGTTTTCTATAAAGCTGCTCCTTCCTGAGAATCTCCAGCACTATCCTCAAATGCTCCTCGTGCTCCTCCTCAGTCTTGGAATATATCAAGATATCGTCAATAAACACCACTACAAACTGATCCAGATACTGATGGAACACCTTGTTCATAAGGTTCATAAACACTGCAGGTGCATTGGTTAGCCCAAACAGCATAACCAAAAACTCGAACTGTCCATACCGCGTCCTGAAAGCGGTCTTGGGGATATCCTCCCCCTTCACCTTCACCTGGTGATATCCCGACCTCAGATCAATCTTGGAAAATACCCGAGCTCCGCTCAACTGGTCAAACAGATCGTCGATCCGCGGCAGTGGGTATCTGTTCTTGATCGTGAGGTTGTTGAGTGCCCTATAGTCAATACACATGCGTACTGACCCATCCTTCTTCGGTACGAACAACACTGGTGCACCCCATGGCGACGAACTCGAGCGGATGAAGCCCTTGTCCTGTAGCTCATCCACCTGCTTCTTCAGCTCTACCAGCTCGCTGTTGTTCACCCGATAAACATGCTGAGAGATGGGTTCTGCTCCTGGAACCAAGTCTATCGAGAACTCTATGTCTCTGTCTGGTGGCAGTCCCGACAACTCCTCCGGGAAAACATCCATATAATCTGCTATCAAGGGGTGTGGAATCGTCTGCTCCTCGACTGAGACTCCACAGAAGACTCCGCTGCTCTGCTCTGCCTGACGTCTGGTGTACTCGAACTCTGGCTCCCCTGGCACTCTGAAGAGAACTCTACCCCCTCTGCAATCAATGCTGGCATGGTGCCTACTCAACCAATCCATGCCTAGTACTATATCGTAGTTCGGCAATGGCATTACGAGCAGGCTCACCTCCAACTCGCGGCCTCCCAAAACTACTCTCCGACCCTTACAAATATCACTCACGAGGATAATACCACCCCCGGTCGTGATCTTGTAAGTCCTAGGCAACGATTCAGCTACTATACCATGTCTAATCGCAAAAGATACTGAAATGAAGCTATGCGATGCACCGGAATCAAACAATGCAAATGCTGGACTGGAGTCGAGAAGAATCGAACCTGCAATCAGCTCTCCGATGGCCTCCGCATCCTCTGCTGCCATGGCGAATCCTCGCCCCTGCTGGCCTCCCCTGGCCTGCTGCTGGTGCTGGACAAACCTCTGCTGCTGCGTCGGCAGGGCTGGTCCCCGCTGCTGTCCTGCTGGAGCCCTGGCTCCTCCTCCTGGGCCTGCTCGTACTACGCGGCACTCCCTCATCTGGTGGTCTGCTGAACCACACTTCAGGCACTGGCCCAGCCTCCTCCGACACTCATTGGCGATATGCCCGGGCTTCTTACAATAGGCACAAGTAATACTCTGCCTCTGTCCTTGCTGGTACTGCTTCGGCTGCTGCTGATGCTGCACTGGCTGGTGCCTCGGCTGCTGAAACTGCTGCGGCTGGAACCTCTGCTGCTGGTGGTGCTGCTGCTGAAAGTGCGGCCTCTTGGCCGGTCCTCCGCTACTGCTGCCTCCCTGGGAGTCTCGCCCCCTCTTGAGCCTAAGCTCAAGATCATCCTCTGCAGCTAGTACGTCCACCAGGATCTCCTCAAATGTAGTACTGCAGGCGTTCTTGGTGTAGGACTTGACCTCCTTTACCAAGCCCTTCCGGAACCTCCGGGCCTTCGTCGTCTCCGACAAGTCCTCTACAAATCTGCCCAGGCGGCAGAACTCTCCTGCATACTCCTCCATAGACTGACTCCCCTGAACTAAGGCCTCGAACTGAGTCTCGAGGGCTCCCACAGCTGCCTCTGGGAAGAACTTCTCCTTGAACAGCTTCTTGAATGCTGCCCAAGTCTGTCCTGCTGTGCCAACCCTCGGGTCGGTCTGGTACCATGTCCGGGCCAGATCCTGCATCATGCTGGCCGCTGCCTCTATCTGGAGCCTCGTCGGAATCTCCGCCAGTCTGAAGATCTCCTCCATATGCTCGATCCACTCATCGGCATACAGGATCCCCTCTGTCCTGCAGAAGTCTCTCGGGTGCATCTTCTGGAAGTCCTGGATGCCTTTCTCCCGCGGCTGGTGCGGCTGCTGGACTGCTGCTGGCTGAGCTATGACCCTCTCTACTGCTGTCACTGCCAGCTCAACGCCTCGAGTGAGCTCTGCCGTCTGCCTCTACTGCTGGGTCTGCTGACCCTCCATGTACTGCCTGAAGAAGGCTAGCAGCTGCACTGCGTCTACTGTCCCTGGAGGTGGCTGTCGGTAGGGATCCTCTGGGAGAACTGGGTCCTGTCTCCCTGTCGGTGGAAGCATACCCCCTGCTACGACTGCCGAGGTCTCAACACGAGCTGAGGTGGCAGGAGCTGCAGTCCCCTGGCCTCGCTGTGCTGGCTGAGAGGTAGCAGTCCCCTCTATAGCATCCTCATGGACGGTACGCTGCGATCTAGTCTCTACCATCCTGAAGATAGACAAACAAGAGTATCAATTTCTGAGAAAGAAGCGAAATAATAAAGGCGGACAATTATAATTCAAAGGATCAGCTGACAAAAGGATTTAGATGGCAATAAAAGGAATTTTCCTAAAGTGATTGAGTATCTTAAAATTAATATCCTATATCCTATAGCAGGCTGCAGTGATACTCTAGTTCGAGCACTACTACACTTCTAGTCTAGACCTGCATGGGCCACCACTAAAAACGTGTCATGACCCGCGCCCTAGAGTTAGGGCACGAGAACGTAACAACGCCCAGCCTACGCCGCAGTATCGGCGGTAGAACGCTGTCCTAGGTCTCAATGCATCTAACAGTATAAGACTAAACAGTTATACTCCCCGAATGGGGGTGACATAGCAGATACAATTCAATCACATCTAAGGTAGAGCATGATAAGGATAGATAAAACATGAAATCCAAAATAAATACAGGAGATAGAAGTCTAAGTGTCTAAGATATATGAACCCAGAAGTACATCTCAAAACTCAAATAAAGATACAGTAATCTACAAAGTAAATACAACTCCAGACAAAATGAAATAACTACCTAAACAACCTCTAATGTGTCTCCTCTAGGCTAGCAGGCACATCCAGGCTATCTGTAAAATTTATCAACAGGTCCAGTCAGGACTGGAGCGAGCACAGTACATCTCAACAGTTCATAGCAGGTTAGAAAATATAATCATGCAGTAAAGTAAGATACAGGTATTGAAAGAAATGCTGTATATAAACAGAGAGAGAGAGCTGTAATAGAAATATCTACTATACATAGAGAACTAGCAGTGACTAGTGAGTCAGAGTACAACATGAACATGTAAATGGCCTGGGATGATTCAATGAAGATACTACGGAATGATTCAATGAAGATACTACGGTGTATTATTCACATGTCCACTTCTACTCCCCCGTACCCCCAATCAATACACAAGAATCCAGCCAGGTTATGTTATATGATTCCATGCAAGGCCCGCGAAGGGTGATACATGGATGTCCCATAAATGGGGAGTCTGGGGGTTACCTAACTGTATAGGATTCAAGAGACTCTGTGATCATGAGGGTACATGTCACAAGTAATCAAGTGAACCAAGAAGCATAGTGATACGCCATGTAAGTGAAATGCACAGAACACGTAATATCCGATGCTTCATAAGGATAACATCTCAAGAAAAGATCCATATAGTACCAATCCGTGTGACCGTCGTGACAGTACAAGTAAAGTAATCTACTGCAGGAAATAATTTTAAGCAAGATATGAAATGATCAGAGAATGTACTCGCCTGTAACTGAGTGTCCAAAATGAAGAGTACCATCCAAGGAGTGGTGTCTGGCTCCTAATCAGAACAGCACAAGTCACAACAAGTCCAGAATAGCAAAATGGAGTCCTACTATGCATTCTACATGATTCTAAGTCAATCTAGGTCAAAGTCAACTCTTGGTCAACTCTGGTCAACCCTAGAAGTCAAACTAGGTCAATCTAGTCTAGTTGAGTCTAAACTAGGCTATACCAATCTATACTAGCTAGCACCATGCCTAACAAGGTTAGGCAAGCCTATACTAGCCATAACACATTATAGCTTAGCTAAATCTAGAAAACCTTATCAAGTCCACAACCTCACTATTACACCCATAGATTAACACCACATAAAACATTACACATATCTAGGCTAGATATAAAACCTACCTCATTAGCTAACAAGGAAGTATATATATATATATATATATATATATATATATATACACTCACACAATTTCACACATACACATTGTATATGCCTAACACAACCATGGCTTACAAACAACCATGGCCTACAAGTGAGGAATAGAATATAGAGAAAGAGAGAGAGTGCTAGTGTGTATAGGGTGTTTGCAGGAATTAAACAAATAGTAAGAAATAGAGGAATGTGTGTGTGTGTATGATACTGTGAGAGAGGAGAGGACTGTGTGTGTGTCATGTGCACAGGAGATTATATGTGACAGTGAAGAGTGTGTGTGTTGTGTCAATGTTTGCAAGAAATAACAGAGAAAGGGAAAAATACTGTGTGCAGGAAATAACAACGTGTGGAAGGGTATGGTGTACAGGAATTATAAATATGCAGGAAAAATAGTGTATAGTGTGTGTGATATGCAATGGTGTCAAGTGGCAGGATAATGTGACAGTGTGCAGTGGTGTGCAGGAAATGTGCAGTGCAAAGTGTGTGTAGGAACATATAATCAGTGAAGAAGGAAACATGTGTGGTGTAAACATGTAAATGCAGGAAATCAGTGAAGAGAAAAAAGGCAATACAACATCAAGTAAAACTGGATTGTTCATATAATTCTCAGGTTTAACTCTACTTCATTCTCAGGAACTGGAACTTAGTTCACAGTTTAATATCAAGGTTAACTCAACAGTTTAGTTAGAAAGAAAAGGAAAAAGGAATCAATTCATGGTTCAACTCATGTTATACTACATATGGGAATGAAATCACAGTGAACACTTGCTGAATTCTCAGGTTAAACAACCTGGAACAAATGATTTCAGAAATCAGCAATTTAACCAATCTAAAATACGAGAAAACTGGAACTTAAACAAGGCACAACCCTAAGCCTGTCAATTCAACCCAATCTCTCACTAATCAATACCAAATTTCAAACATAGCTAGGTAGCATATAGGGGAACAGGTTTGGGCTGTAAAAACATGCAACTAACAATAATTTGCAGGTTAAATTACTCAATCAAAACGAAATATTAAAACTGGAACACAGGACTGATACATTGTTTCAGGAAAAGGAAAAAATGGCAAAATGCTAATGAAATTGATTTAAACCTAATTGCAGAGGTTGGTAACTAAAATATACAATGTGTACGTGTCACACAATCTATTGGTGTCCACCCAAGTGGACACAATGTGTCCAAACTGAAATAAAAACCAAAACAGCATACTGGACACTGTACAGCAGTGCAGTGCCTCGCGCGTGTGTGCACGCGTGTCGTGTACACAACATAGACCAAACCAAGACACGTGTCCACAAATTTAGGTTTGCCTCTCATAGGGCTACCCACGTGTCACCCTGTTTTGGGTCGACATGTCCCTGTGTCGTGTCAAACAAACCGTATCAGTGCACAAAAAACCCGAGTGTACTGTCAGTGCAAACCCAATACGGGCTGGAGAACGCATCCGACACGACACGAGAGCATCTCCAACTTGGAGGGCCTCGTGTCAGTCATTGCCCCATGGCCCACGCCAAGTGGCATGGCCTGAGTCGCCGTGTCCAGTGAGTTGTTGGCCCTGAGTGGCAGGGGAAACGAACCAGTCCCGAGCCAGTGCACGCATTCGTGTCCAGGCTAATTTGTACCCGACACAGACACAAAACGACCATGGCTCCTTCACAAAAATCAACAAGCACACATAGATCTACATTCCTATTCAAACAGAATTTAAAAACATCAAAGTTGAACTCTTAGAGGCATTTCGTCGAACACTGGTAGCAGCCTACTGATTCGTGTCCGATACGGACACGAAACGAATTCGAACCCTAGGTTTAGCCTATCCTACAGTAGGGGTAGGGCTAGGGCCTTCCTAAAATGGATTTAAACAGGAATTTAATGGGGTATTGAGAGTTATACCTATTGATGCACAATGAATGGAAAAGCCTTCAAATGAAGAGAACTCCTCAAGCCACCAAGTCCCACAAATTGATGTCTTCCTGTAAACCAATTATTCCAGCAACAAGAGGATGAATTTTAGGTCCTAATGAAATTGGTTTGAAGGAAAAAGGATTCAAAATGGATTTTTAATGATTTTTGGAAGATGGGACTCACCTCTTTCCTTAGAACTTTTGAAAGAACCTTAAAAGAGGCTAGCCCTAAAAACTAGGAAGGATTAAATAGGGGGGAATCCCTAGGTTAAACCTAGCTGGTCAGCCATGTTGGGTTTGGGTGGGGTTTGAGCTAGGTTAGCTAGTCCTATCAAGTTTAGTCACAAAATGACTTGTGAAACCACAAGCCATTTATCAAAACACTTGATTCCTAAATTCCTAATTAAATTTCTAATGAAACAATAACTACTAACTTGAGTCACACTAGGTTAGACTAGGGTCACTTGACCTAACCAAGCTCAACTAACTAGGGTTAGTTCCTAGGTTGGTCTACATGAGTCAAAACTAGTCCAAATAAATCCAAAATAAATCCTAAAAATTCCCATAAATTCTAATTAATACTAATAATTTTAATTTACCCCAAAAATGACCAATTTACCCTCAAACTAGAAATCTGGTAGTGACAAAAGATGCTCTCTCTTCCACATTGGCTTGTATACTTGCACTTCGGCGATGGAACGTTGGTGAAGAACATATCAAAAAGGTATTTAAAATGCAACCTAATCATGATAAGAGGTTTCATGCACAGTAACAAAAACTTAAGTCTTTACATTGCAGGACTTCAGTACATTGGATCTAATTTCTCATCTACTTCGGATAGGAAGTCGCATACTCCTATTTATTTTGATATCATATTTCCTAATATGATTGTTCATGCCAAAGGGATGGGTCTGGATCTTCCCATGCACCACACTGATATGGATACCCTGTGCCGGATTCGGGAAAAGGAACTGAAAAGGTATGCACTATAGTTAAGGGATGATTGGGATGTCATTCCTTTTTCACTCTTTGCCTTAAGGGGTCATAAAGAATATTACAATTTGTTGGAATATCCTATTGGTATTTTTGTTATGTTGGAATATCCTATTAGTATATTTGGTATGTTGTAATATGCCATAGGACATTCCTATAGAGAGTTAATGTAATGAGAATATGCCATAGGATATTCCTATAGAGAGCAAATGTAATGAGGAGGTGGTAAGGCTATAAATAGCCAAGAGATTATCAATAAAATATAACAATTATTTTCTACATGGTATCAAAGCCACCTTTCCACAAACCCTAACCTTCCCCCTCTTCTCTCTCTCTCTCTCTCTCTCTGTGCCACCAAAACCTAACCCGCGCACAGCAGCCTCCCCCTTCCCGTGCCTGCCGCTGTTGCTGCTGCCCGCTGTAGTACGCACGCCGGCCGCCCCTCCCACGTGCGCGTCGCCCCCTCCTACCTCACATAACGGTGCCGTTGTTGTCGTTGTTCGGATCATTCCAAAAGAGGACACCGATGTCTAGATCTGATGAAAATAGACATGTTCGGATCTAAGAGCGGACGACGAGTACGAGCTGAGTCGTGGAGCAGACGTGACGTGATCGGAGAGGAGAAGCATCGATGGAGGAGATCATCAAGAAACTGGATCCTGCAGAGGTTGCGACATTGATGAAGATGTCGGCTGGTGAGAGCACGACACGAACGTCGCTGAAGTTGGAGCTTCCCTCCATTGATCTGAAGCTTGATAGACCGACTACCTACCTGAGTTGGCTACAACGGAGAAGGAGAACCCTTGCAGAGAAGACAGAGCCGAATGAGGGCTCGACAGGATGAAGAGCACCGTCAGGACCTAAGGGAGAGTCGGGTAGTGCTACAACTACGGGAAGGTGGGTCATCTAAGGTATGCTTGCACAAAATCACCCAAAAAAGATTCAGGCGGTAGAAATGGACAGTTTGGAGGATGTGACCGTAGTTGTAGGGGTCGACGGGACGGTCGAGGAGGTTGTCGGGCGAACCTGTTGGTAGCAGAAAACGAGGAGACAGCTGATGGTGCCTATACTGAGGAGGATCAGGCACTGCAGGACATGTTGGAAGTACTCATGAGGAGGCAGAGAGCGTCGAGCGATGGAGACAGAAGGAGTAGGACCGGGGAGGCGTCCACCTCATTCTTCGCCAGAGGCAACGCAGTCATGTATGTCCATCCATCGACGGAAGGCACTAACGACTCGCTCGCCCTTGCATCTATGTCTTCCCTTAGATCATCGGATTGGATTATCGATTCGGGTGCGTTTTGACACGTGACAGGGAATGCTAGTGAGTTTTCTTTCTACACTCACCTAGCTAGCATCGGCGGATAGCATTCAAACCGCTGATAGTACTTTCCAGCCAGTGGTCAGTAAGGGTACTGTCGATTGTACAGGTTCAGTAAAATTATCCATTGTTTTGCATGCTCCTTCTTTTACAGTCAGTCTTTTGTCCATTAGTTCTATAATCCTCCAATTAAAATGCACTGTCTGCTTTAATATTCCTAAGGTGATCTTCTAGGAGAAGGAGATGGGACGAAGACTTGGGACTGGCACTTGGCATGATGGACTGTGCTACTTGGATCGAGAAGGGCTGGATTCAGCATTAGTATCTATGGCAAAAAAGGTAGGAATGGAAGGACTGAAGAAAATGACTGCGAAAGATACATTGTAACTCCGCTACAGGAGGTTGGAACACTCTTCATTTGGTATTTTAAGCAAATTATACCAAGCAATTTATGAAGAAGTTAATAAAGAGAAACTAGTCTGTGATGCTTGTGAGTTAGGCAAACTTACTAGGAGTTCATATGTGAGTAGCGAGCATAGGAGCTCGTCTGTTTTTGATGTGGTATACTCTAATGTCTGGGGGCCTTGTACTACTCCTATGAATGGTTACAAATATTTTGTTACCTTAATAGATTATTTTTTCATACTACTTGGCTATATTTGATAAAAAATAAGAGTGAGGTCTCCTCCTGTTTTCGGGACTTTCACAAACATGTCCAGACTCAGTACAAGGCAGTGGTGAAGGTACTGAGGTCTGACAATGGAACGGAGTACACCAACAAGATACTTATCCGTCCAAGGGATACGACATTTGACCACCTGTGCATATACACCAGCACAGAACGGAATAGCGGAAAGGAAGAACATACACCTCTTGGAAGTGGCGAGAAGTATGATGATAGACATGAATGTTCCACAGAGTCTGTGGGGATATGTAGTGTTGACAACAGCTTAACTGATCAACAGGATGCCTTCGAAGGTGTTGGGATGGAGGTCTCCATACGAGATGCTGCAGGAAAATAATAGTGGGATGCTCCCACTAAAGGTGTTTTGGCTGCGTATGCTTCGTGAAGGACAACAGACCGTCGGTAGGAAAGCTTGATCTTCGAGCAATCAAGCATATCTTTGTGGGCTACTCGGAAACTCAGAAGGGCTACGTATGCTGGAGTCTAGTGGAAATTTTTTTTTGGAGGTATGGATGTTCGCTTCAGGAAACATGAGCCATACTACAGTCATGAGGAAAACCCAAATATCTCACCTGATATTGCAAGTATGAGGCGAGAGGAGGAGTTATTGGAAAGCATTTTGACTGATCTCGGAGTATGGCTTGGAGGAACAAATAGGATACAGGAAGATGAAGAGGGATAGGGGGAGGAAATAAGAGGTGTTAGGCCCACAGCTCAGGAGGAGATACTTATCTACACCAGTCGAGAGAAGCAACTTGCAGGACCAGTTCCTACAGTGCCAGTGCTAAGTCCCTTGCATGTGTCCGTCTTGACTCCTGAGATACCTACACCACCACATTCCCCTTCAGGTGATATCCTTCCTTCTCCTCCTCCCCAACCATCATCAGTATGGAGGTCTACTCGCAGCAATGCGAGAAAACCTCCTGATAGATATAGTTGAGACCTTGCTAAATTTGTATCATATGATCATATCTCTTCTTCTCATGGAGCTTTTATTGCATCATTAGATAGTGTTATCGTACCTAACAATTGGCAGGTAGCCAAGAACGATCCAAAGCAGAAAATAGCAATACACGAATTGGAAGCTCTGGAGAAGAATCGAACTTGGGAGCTGGTGAGACTGCCAGAAGGGAAGAGAGCAGTCGGATGCAAGTGGATTTTCACTGTGAAGCAGAACCCAGATGGACAGGTTGAGCACTACAAAGCTCGACTGGTAGCAAAAAGATACAGTCAGACGTACGACATCGACTATGACGAGACCTTTGCACCAGTGGCAAAGATTAGTACTGTCAGAACCTTGATCTCTATGGCAGCCAATGAATGATGGAAGCTACACCAACTAGATGTGAAGAATGTATTTCTTTATGGGGATCTAGTGGAGGAGGTGTACATGGAGATACCACCAGGATTCGGTGCCAATCAGACAGAATACAAGGTCTGTAGGCTGAAAAAGTTCCTCTTGGACTGAAGCAGTCTCCTCGAACGTGGTTTGATAGGTTCAGGAGAGCAATGATAGGGATGGGATATCAACAAATCAATGTTGATCATACTGTGTTCTTCAGACGAAGTAGAGGTCACATCACTATGCTTGCGGTGTATGTGGATGATATGATTATCACAGGCGATAATGAGCAGGAGATCGCCCAACTCAAGGAGAAGCTTGGCAAGGAGTTCGAGATAACGGATCTTGGCCCTCTTCGATAATTCTTTGGGATTGAGATTGCTCGAGATACAGAAAGAATTATTCTTTCTCAGAGGAAGTACGTACTGGACCTGCTTATGGAAACAAGGATGATGGGATGCAAACCAGCTACGACACCGATAGACAGAAGTTCAAGCTGGATGCTGAAGCCGGAGAACCAGTTGACCGGGATAGATATCAGAGATTGGTGGACAAGTTGATCTACTTGATCCATACCCGACCTGATGTCAGCTTTGCGGTCAGCGTAGTGAGCCGCTATATACATGACCCCGGAAGGGTCATATCGATGTAGTGTACCAGATTCTGAGGTACTTAAAGGGAGGCCCCGAAAAGGGACTAATTTTCAGAAGGAATAATCATGTGAGCATCGAGGGTTATTGTGATTCTGATTGGGCTAGTTATGCTGATGATAGGAAATCCACCTCGGGATACTGCATATTTGTAGGAGGCAACTTGGACTCTTGGAGGAGTAAAAAGCAGTCAGTGGTGGCCAGATCAACAGCGGAAGCAGAATATAGAGCTATGGCCTTGGGAGTCACAGAGCTATTGTGGTTGAAGAATATGCTGATGGAGCTGAAGCTGGATCAGGGAGCCAAGATGAAGCTATGGTGTAACAACCAGTCAGCTATTAGTATTGCCAACAATCCAGTACAGCATGACAAAACGTGTCACGACCCGTACCCTGAAGAGGGGCACGAGTACGTGGTTACGTCCAGCCTACGCCGCAGTATCGGCGGTAGAACGCTGTATATAGGGTCTGTAAATACTACAACTAAAACAGATAAAGGTACCTGTACAGTATATACTCTCTGAATGGAGGTGACATAGCAATACAGTCTCAATCACAAATATAAAACTAAGGTAGATAGCATGGAAGAGAAATATGATAGATAAAAGCAGGAAATGAGTCCAAGATCCACATAAGTCCAGAGCTATACACAAACAACTCAGAGTCACAGAAAATATATATATAGTACTACAAACTGAAAGTACTAGCTGGCTCGCAAGCCAGGCAAACCTAACTAGTGCTAACTACTCAGGGAGTATAAAATCTAGTAGCCAAACTATCAGGCCACAACCCTGGCCTGAGTCTCCATCTGTCTCGACCCCATAATAGGTCGAACAGCCTGCCTCAAAAACATCTGTAAAATTTGTCAACGGTATCCTGTCAGGAAAATAAGCAAGTACAAACACTAACAACAGTTCCATATGAAATGACAAATTCTATAAGAGACAGTATAATGAAATACAAGACAAAGATGTAGGGCGACTTGGGAACCATTCGAAAGCCGAGTTACAACCCTTAACTAAACAAGGACCAGGGTTGTAACCCTTCTTTCAAACGGGACTTAGTCTCAAATCGAGGTACAGTATAAAGGCATGTAGAGCATGTGAGTAAATAAAATCATAGTATGGTGAGAAAGTACAGAGAGTAGAGCTGAACTGAAAATAAGATATGATAATAAATATAAAATGTGATTTGAATTATTAGACCGATATGTGATCGGCTAGGGAGTCATGGTAGGGTTATCCACTTGGCCCGGCAATCCACGGTGTCCTAAATGGAGAGTCATGCCGGCCAACCTGGATAACCTAGAAATGGGGTATCTGCTACACCCTATGTGAGGTGAGGGTGGCGCTAGCAAAATAGTGACAAGAGGCTTTGATCACATAACCCCTAATAATTCCCCCATCCCCGAATAGTATAGTGGATCTCGACATGACACGTCATGACACGGGATTCCATAAGAGGATAGCAAGTCCCCTTAGAAATCGGTGTCTATACCA
Source organism: Iris pallida (assembly GCA_029216955.1). Lineage (NCBI taxonomy): Eukaryota > Viridiplantae > Streptophyta > Magnoliopsida > Asparagales > Iridaceae > Iris > Iris pallida. The sequence continues at coordinate 8,307,966 of JANAVB010042018.1, forward strand.
ATACATGGAAATAAGACCGAATATGTACCAATACACCATGGAAATCTAGGAACAACATCCCATGTCATGATCCAGCATATACTAGTCCGTGAACTATTGTGACTAGGAATCGAGTAAGACACTACAACTGAATCGGATATAGAAGATATCAAGACAATAAAAACTATCAGTGAATGTACTTGCCTGTGGTCATGAGCTGATAAGGTGAATCGATGCTCAGAGTAATCACAGACCTAAAGATGAGATACTACAAGTCAAAATATGGTTTAATAATGAAAGGAAAGCTAATCTAGTCATGATATGCAAGTCTAAGTCAAAACTAGGTCAAACTAAGTCACACCAAGCTAAACTAAGTCACACTAGGTCAACCAAGGTCAAAAAAGGTCACAGGAAGTCAATCCAAGTCAAACTAGGTCAATCTAGGTCAAAGGTTGACTTATAGTTGACTTTTAGTCTAAAAGTCAACTCTGGTCAACTCTGGTCAACACTGAGTCAACCCTATGTCAACCCTAGGTCAAACAAGTTAAATTTTGACTAACAGTTGATTTTCAGTCAACTGGTCAACTCTGGTTTGGTTTTGGTCAATTCTAAGTCAAGTGTTGACTTGAAGTTGACTTTTGGTCAAAAAGTCAACTCTTGGTCAACGGAGGTCAAGACTAGCCTAAACTACCCTCATCTAGTCATTACCTACCAAGACAACCTATTTCTAACCCCATCTTAGAAGTCAAACTCAATATCTCATCAATACCCTATTACCTACATTTACCCTTCACAAGGTAAATACCAATATCTTGTCCATTACAAAGGAAACCCCTCTAGATCTCAGGATACTAGCCTAGGCTTCTTAGGGTAGTTCGACACTAACCTATCTAGTCATTACCAACCATAAAATCTAGGTATCTAACCCATCCAGTCCATCTTATGGTCCATGTTGGTCATCCCAACATTACCTTAGGGTATCGTCATGATACGCTATGGTATCTTGAGATACCACACCCGACTCTCTACCAACCTTCCTAGTTTACTCTCCCACACTCTCCTAGTGTCTAGGTTAGCCCTCTCTAATAGTCCACTAGGATATCAACCTAGTTAGGACACTAACTTAACCAACTCACTACTACACTAACACAAACCTCAAGATAACACCAACACTAACTAACCCCTCTAACTAGGCACTCAATCCACACTAGACACCACTCAACTAGGCACTAACTAAGGGTTTATATAGGCTTCTAGTGGATCAATTTTGTGGGGTATAAATATGTGTGGGAGTTTAGGAATGATGGATGTATGGAAGAATAAAATGGATGTTAAAGAATGGAAGAAGGAATGGGTGAATACATGAAATGAATGAAAGATTGAATGGATTGAATGAATGCATGAATGAATGAAATAAATGAATGAAATGAAGGAATCGTGGGATGAAATGAAAAGGGAAAAATGAATGAATGAATGAAATCATGGAAGGATGGATAGGTGGATATGTGTGAATGAAATGTAATGAATGTTTGGGTGAATGAATGATGACTGAAATGTAAAGGAATGAAGGAATGAATGAGTCAATAGGAGACTGAAATATAGGTGAACATGGGGCTTTGTCCATGGCTGAAATGTAGGTGCTATGGCTATCCAAATGGGGGCTCATATGTGGGGTTATAGGGCTATTTTTGGGACTGCTATTGCTGTCCTATTGGACAGGTTTAAGGCTGATTTTAGGGGCTGCTCATGGGGTAGATTAGAGGCTAATTTGGGGCTGTTATGTGGGGTTTTAAGGGGCTGATTTTGGGGTGCTTGTAGGCTGAAATATAGGGGCTGAATTGTGCTACATTGGGGCTGTTTTGGACTGTCAAATGAGGGATAAAATGGACTATTATAGGGCCAACTAAGGGGCTGTACTTGGGACTGTTAAGGGCTGTTCTAGGGGTCATATATGGGCTATTTTGGGACAACCATATTGTCAAGCCCCGCTCCCATAAGAGCGATCGTCCTCGCTAAGGCTTAATGTCGTACGGGCCTAGGTTGCGCCCGTGCAAGGCTAAGTCCAGAAACGGCTGATTTGAGCTTGGCCACAGAGTCGCACAGAGTGTCCCCATTTGCAGCAGAAAGTAAACAAACACAAATTGAAGCAAATTCTAACTCTTTATTGATTTTCAAGAACTTTACAAGCGGCGCTAGGCCGAGTTTACAAGTCTCTCAAGCTCTCTCTCTCTCTCTGAAACATAAAAGGCGTGCCAAGTGGCTTACAAGATGGAATGATTCATGGCGATGTTCCGATACATTATGTCCTGTATAGGGTGCTTCAGCTTCTTGCAACGTTCCAAGGCCCCAGAGTTGGCTCCGTGCCTTAACACGTTCGATGGAAGCTCCGCACCCGCCGGCGTCTCCTGCATCCTGCAAGCAGACTGTGGGGTTATCAGTACATTGTTATGCACTGGTGGGGAGGCTACCTCGCCCACAATGCTATTATTACCAAACATATTCTATTTACTTTTGTGCATCTCTATCATTCATTATCTTTCTAATCTTGCCTTAGGATCAATTTTCTGGCATATTTCATAGCCTATCTCGTGTTGCCAAATTCAAGTGTGTGCATGGAAACTAAGTTAGACAATAATTCATATATCTCAACTAAACAGGATTCACGTAAACATTCAGTGTCAAGGGCGTGTTCCTGCCTCGGGTCCTAGCGCGTCGTAGGCATGTTTTCTAACTCACTTGCACAAAGTACTTTTGATCATTTGTATGTTACATTCAATGTCTGTTCAGAGGGCGCTTCATTAAGTTAACTTAGACTACTTTGATTTCAATGCAAGGACTTGTACGTGGATTGCCACCAGCAAAGCCCACTTAAATCTATATGTACCGGTCGCTGGCATGTCAGCCATTATGGACATTTTCTTCTTTGGCATTCTCATCTATCAAGCGTGATGGCTGGTACACCTTGATAAACTATTGAAGTATCGGCCCTACGTTTGGTTATGTGCCCAAGCCCGCACAACTGTCCGCCCGAAGGCATTGATTCCGCCTAGGTCGGCCACGAAATCGTCGTTCGTTGCCCTTGGAATCCCTTTCACTCGTGCACGAGTCCGTCCACGACCATTTCGTATTTTATTGTCATTTTAACTTAATGGCTATCTCCGAGCCGTAGGCTAACCCTTAGCCATAATGCGTTATCGACCAGGTTGGCGTCTGTGCAGCGCGGGTAGCGAGCCCCGTTGCACGTGCCCGTCATACCTGTCGCTAACCATTCTTTCCTTTCTTTCTTATCTTTCATTCATTCTTTCTTTTCTTTCTTTCTTTCACTTGTTCGTTCGTTCATTGATTTATTCACATATTCATTCATTTCATTCTTCGATTCATTCATTTACTTATTCATTCATTCATTCATTTATACATTTTGCAACTCCCTATGCGGGAGTCGCTTTGGCGACCCATCGGTCCCGTAGCCTTTCAATGTTGCTATACTCTACTCGGAACGACTATGTCGATAGTCTTCATGTTTCATTGTTGCAAACCATTCATTGTTTCATTGTTGAATGCATAGGGAACTTGAATGTCAGCTTGTGCCTTAACACGAGCATGGAGCGCGGTGCGAGGGTTCTCACATTTTCCATGTTCTTTTCCATATTCTATACAAGCATACTAGATGGGATTATTCCCTTAGCTAGGTGCGTTGAGTTATTTATTAGCATGCGCGTGTTATCGCCTAGCGATTCTAGCAATAGTGTCCGTATTATTATGTGTCTAGGCTAAGCAAAGACGGGTTCATCGGAGCCACCCACCTTAGCGATGTTCGCATCGGCCGAGCGATACTCCGAGCGCGCCTTTGAAAGTCTAAGTCTGGATTCATCTTCGACGGGCCAATGTAGCCTTACATCGATTCTTCATCAGGTCGATGCCAACTCTTTGGGTCGACGGCTCGTTTGAGTCGTTGTACTTACCGTTTGAATCGGCGTTCCGCTAGGGCGGAGCGGGTCATTACATAATACACCACTCAAAACAAGTCTCGTCCTCGAGACTTCCTGAGTGCAGGTCATCCTACCATTCCTTTAGCTCGTGTCGTCATGTTTCTTAGACAATTTCTATCGAACGGCTCTATCGTTTGATGGCATCAAATTTTGCTCGGTTATCCTTTCAAGTTTTATGTTGCATGCGTTTGGTGAATTTTATGGAATTACAGTCCATTCATTTTAGACTTGATGGTACTTATTCAATTGTCATTCATGCGCATCTCAACACCCACTTGCAGTTGCATTTGACTTCATTATATCACTGCGTGGGGACTGTGCACATATTCAAGGCAACCCCCGAATATGTACATTTCAACCAGGCTTAGCGATTAACGAAGTCGGACAAGCTACTCGTGATAGTTTTGATTTGCCGATCGTTTCACTAACTTCGATTTAAAATCGAACTTGCGTGCATCTCACTATCGTTTATCTTGATCCTCGAGATGATCCGATTTATTTCTCAAGCGTTCTTGTCTGCGAAATCAATACGATTTCTTCTTCTTAGCAGAGTTGACCAAGTCTTAAGTACCTTCCGTCCGATTCAAGACCAAGTATCGCACTATCACCGAGTATGTCTTCCAATCAATGATTCAATTCGTTATCCCAACTTTACTTGCGCATCATCCATTCCTATCATTCACTTCGTTTGGGGCCAATCTCACCGTCGTTCACGCACATCCCCATTTCTACGTCCAACTCTAAGTCTTGTTGCCCCAAGTCTATCGTCCGTCCAGACGAGACTGTAATGTCAATCACACAGGTTCAATCACTCGGCATAGGGTCGTCCGCCTATCCGCTAGGTCATCTCACCAGGTCATAGTTACAAGTCAAGTTCATGGTTCCTCGTGCAAAGTCATTTCACGTCGCTCGTCCCAATCCTAGGGTCAAACCATTGTTCGTTCAAACGGGAGTTTCTACCCAAGTTCGTTTCACTCAAATTTCTAAACATCAAGCAGCGTTCACCCTATTCGTATCAACACACTCTTCGTTCCGAGTCCGAGCTCGTTTAGGAAAGTCATCCTACGATAGGTTGTCCTCAATCAAATCCTTGACATGTTAATATCGTGCGTCCGCACTAGCAATTATCGTAGTCTATCTCTTCAAGTATGTTTGATACAATTCACCTATCCATCCTATCCAATTCACGTAGTCGATCACAAGGTCGTCTAGCCTTGCAATATGTCGTGCCCCGATCTCACGCAAGTCTAATTATCCACGGCGGACATGAATCACCATGTCAACATTCCCACAGAATAATCGTCCTCATCAGGACGTAACTCTTGCGTTGCGTCTAGACTTGCTCATTTTTGATATGCGGATTGGGTCTACTCAATCCTCAAGTTTTCTCATTCTTCAATCGCAAGTCCTAACAATCCTCGAATTTACCTTCGCTTCAAACCACAAGTCGAAGCAATCAAAATTGCCATGTCATGATATTTTGAGTTCGACCATTCCCGCTGGACATGAATCACCATGCCAACGCTCACACAGAACGATTGTCCCAAATCTGACGTGACGCATGTGCGAGGCTGGAGTTGCACTCGCGCAAGACAAGATCATTGTCGTTGTGGTTATCACCGAACAATCAAGTCACTTTCCTTCCTCATTCCAAACATTCATTTCCAACATAGCATCCTTCAAAATAATAACTTCTAACACGATCATCATTCATCGAATCAGAGTACCCCCGAGTTATCGTACATCGATCTTTAATACGCCTCAATACCATCGATGATGTACATAACCTGACGATCTTCCTTTTGCAACGAATTCCAAGTCGTGCAACTTAATTTTCTCAATTCATATTGTCGCGTGCTAACTCTTCATCGAGTAACATCAATTTCAATTCCTTAGTCATTCTCGTATCTTCAAATCAACGTTTCCTATGCACGCTATCTTCCGACCGTGCTATTTCCGATCTCGTCCATGAGTAATTCACTTTAACTCAAGTTTCAATCCATTCAACTAAATTCAAAATCGCATGCACGATCTTCTATGTTTCCTCGACCAAGACCTCCATTCGTTTCATGATTCGTACTACGCATTCTTAATTCGTCTGAACGATATCTCGTTTGAGACTCTCGAAGTCGAAACCAACTAAGCGTTACTCATTCTAAGGCTTTGTGCGATATCATCGCTCGCCCACAATGCTATCATTACCAAACACGTTCTATTTACTTTTGTGCATCTCTATCATTTATTGTTTTTCTAATCTTGCCTTAGGATCAAGTTCATGGCATATTTCATAGCCTATCTCGTGTTGCCAAATTCAAGTGTGTGCATGGAAATACATGCACGACTTACCCATACTTACCGTCCGGCCTTCCCTGTCCAAAGTAAACTAAGTTAGACAACAATTCATATATCTCAACTAAACAGGATTCACGTAAACATTCAGTGTCAAGGGCGTATTCCTGCCTCGGGTCCTAACGCATCGTAGGCGTGTTTTCTAACTCACTTGCACAAAGTACTTTTGATTATTTGTATGTTACATTCAATGTCTGTTCAGAGGGCGCTT
>JANAVB010042018.1:8319493-8346993 GCA_029216955.1 Iris pallida
CTTTAAGCCTGTTGCTAACTCGGACAAGGGGGTCGGGTGCATCAACCCGATTCCATGCTTCCTGAACAATATCCAAAAATTGAGGGTGTTCGGTCCAAAAGTTGAGGAATCGGAAGTTCTTCTTGACAGGGTTGTCAGAGTTTTTTATTTCAATCAACAGGGGTGCATGGTCAGATTATGATGTATTGAGGTGGGATAGGCTGGTAGTGAGCCCCATTCCGTCCTAATGGACGTTCGTGAGAGCCCTGTCGAGGCGGGAGTATTGGCGGCGATCTCCTTCCTGCATATTGCACCAGGTGAAAGCATTGCCGGTGAACTGGAGAGATGATAGGTGGGCATTGAAGATGAAGTTGTTGAAATCTAACATGGCTGATGACGGCGGCGGGCGACCTCCAATTTTTTCATCTCTGCTGGTGATAGCGTTAAAGTCCCCAACGCAAATCCACGGGGAAACGATGTGGTTGGTGTGGATGTCTAGAAGGTCGTTCCAAAGCTGTTTCCGCTCTGTAATGTCGCAGCTGCCGTGCACCGCAGAGAGGATGATGCGGTTAGAAAGGAAAGGGTGTTCCACCCAGCAAGACAAGTCCTGCTTGGATTCGTGAATGACTCCGAGGGTGACGTCCTCCGCTCCAAGGATCCAGATGTCGCTACTTCCAGCAATGGCCTGGGGGAGACCGAGTTGCAGTTGGATCGATTTTAATCTTTTGGGGGGAATTTTTGGTTCGATAATAATGAGAATATCGATTTTGTGCATCTTTCGGAGGTTGGCAACTCTCCTCAGAGTGGGTTTTTTGGCCAGACCTCGCACATTCCAGGATAGAATGTTGATCATTAATGATGGTGGGGAGGGTATTTTTTGTTCCGCCTGGAGGCGGATCTGGTGAGGATGGTTTTGGTTTCTGCTGTTCCCGTCTTATCAGGGTTCCTGCTCGATGTTGGTTTGTCTGCCCTTGACGGGATTGTTATGTTGGTGGTGTTCGCTTGGATATCGGAGGCGACCTCACCGGGGTGGTCGATCTGATCTCCAGCGAGCATGGACTCCTCCGGGGGGATGATGATGGCGTCGCTGGAGTTGTCGATCTGCGTCAGGGAAGGCTGGAGTGAATAACCCGCGGCTTGAATCTGAAGACCTCTCTGGACCTGGTCTGGTCCGAGGATAGCTAATGCTTCTACCACTTGGTCTAGGGTGATGATGGGTTGCTCCACCGCCTTGGGATCGTTGATCTCGACGTTGTCCTCCACGGGAGTGGTAATCTGGTTGGGGTCAACTATGGTCAAGGTAGATGCCGGCATGACCTCCTCATTAATCGTGTTATCCCCTAAGATACCAGTTGGGTCTGTTGGAATGCCTTCATCTTCCGATTCGAGCGCATCAAACTTATTGAAGAGGGTTAGAGCTCTGGATTCGCAAGGACTGACGGTTTTGCTAGGACTACCGCCATTGTCGGAGTGGACGTCACTGGAATCAAATCTGATGTGCTTGTTCGGGGGGGGTAAGAGGGGGGATCGTGGAGCCCTCCCTCCAGATGCTGATTGATTGGTCCGCGCCGATTTCATCTTGAGTTCCGGGTGCAGACGATGACAGTGTTTTGGGCTGTGACCACGCAAATGGCAGTGATTGCAGTACAGAATGTGGTTGTCATATAGTATCTGTTGGGTGTGGATGCGATTGCCAAGTTCGATATTGATGAAGTTGGGGGGCTCGGAGGAGAGATCGAGTTCCACGCAGATTTTGGCGTAGTTGGCCTTGGTGAGGTTGCTGGTTTCCGGGGCCGTGGCGACATACGTCCCGAAGGAGTTGGCAATGCGCCGAATAGCCGCTGGAACAAAACAGATGAGAGGTAGATTCGGCAGCGTCACCCAAACTGCGACCTTCGCTGAATCTTCATGAGTGCTAAAATCGGGAGTCCACTTGATGATCTTCATCTGGTGGGCGTCTACCCGACAAGTGCCTTTGGACCACACCGTCCTGTGGTCAGTCTCGGAAGAGAGGTGGAGGAGCATATGTCTGGGGTCGAGGGGGGTGATGCGGTATTCCGCTGAAAGACTCCAGCTAGTAATAACTTCCTGCACTCTGGTTAATTTGGGGCATCCTGAGGAAAATTTGAGTACAAAGGTGTGGGGGAAGGATAAGGAAAGCGAGGATAGTTCCACTTCGGAAAATGGAATTGTGGGAATGGGGGATGTCTGCGGATACACAATCTCCGGGAGGTGGACGTCTGGGATCAAAGGATCCTTCTGGAGAAATAAATCTGGATGAAGGGAGGCGGCGTAGGACGGCTGGCCCGCCCCACCACGGTGCATATGAGCAACGGCGGCCGCGGAGGCAACGACAGCGGGCGTACTCCCAACCGCATGAACGACGGAGGTCACCGGGGAAGCGGCCGGAGGAGACAGGGCCGTAGGAGCGCCTGCGCTGGGTGGAGCCACAAGTGTAACCGAGGGTACACCTGCGGGTGAAGACGAGAGGTGAGGAGGAGGAGGCGGAAGTGTCGGGGGAACGATGGTGCCGGAGGACGGGCCGACTGAGCATGAAGGGGGTGCCACTGGGGGATCCTGGAAGGAGGAGGAGGCGGAAGAGGATGGTGGAAGGGCAGCAGCCAGGGACGAGGAGCCATCCCGAGCTAGCGCAGGAGACGCGCCCGTGAGGGAGGGTCCTGCCGCGCCACCCGTCAATCCGTTCCCCGAGGAGGGGGATAAGGGGGAGGAGACTGCCAACAAACTGCGCAGGGAGGAGTCAGGACGGCTGGTGGGCGGGAGAGGAATCCCGGATTGCGCAATAGGGGAAGGGCCCACAGAGGGATCAGCGCAAAGAGTAAACTCCTGCGCAAAGGGATCAGCGCAAAGGGTCTCGTGACTAAGCGCGGAAGAGGTGAGGGGAGTGGGCCCACTCTCCAGTGGTGCGGATTGCGCACGGAGTGGCCCACCAAATGCAGCGGGCATCACATGGTTAGCATACCCCAATTGTGCAGGATGGAAAAGCTGGCGAGTCCCATCAATGGCAGATGGACCCACGTGGGCAGAGCTCCTGGCGCCATGCCCAAATGAGCTGGCGAGTGGGTTCCCGAGACCAGCCCAGCTGGGGGTGTCCCACACCGATGGGACAGCAGCACCATTCGAAAATTGAAAAGGGGGAAAGAAGTACATCTGCCGCGGGTGGCCCGCTGCGGGAAGGATACCGTCCCATGCCAGCCAAGGCTGACTGCCGGCGGCGGAAACACCAAAGGATGGGGAGGCCGCCGGCCAGCCTGCAAGGGACGAGGAGGCAGAGAACATGGGGGCGCAGGCCGGAGGAGCGGGGGACACACGAGGATCGGGAGGAGGACTAGGAGGGGAAGAAGCGGCGGGGAGGGGCTCAAAAGATGACGCGTCGCTCCCAAACAGTGCCAGGCAGTCGGCCGGCCAAGGGGGCGGAGCCATCTGCCGGCGACTAAGACGGAGCGGAGAAGGGACCCTAGAGGGCCCCCAGACGGGAGGGACGGGGGAATAGAGGAGCGAACATGGAAGAAGAATTTTCTTATGTATATATATATATATATATATATATATATATATATATATATTTTTTTTTTTTTTTTATATATATATATATATATATATATATATATATATATATATAGAGAGAGAGAGAGAGAGAGAGAGAAATATAGAGAGACACACACACACATACATATAAATTATATAACCATGAAAATATATATATATATATATATATATATATATATATATATATATATATATATATATATATATATATATATTGTATATATATATATATATATATATAGAGAGAGAGAGAGAGAGAGAGAAATATAGAGAGACACACACACACATACATATAAATTATATAACCATGAAAATATATATTTATATATATATATTTTTTTATAAAATATATATATATATATATATATATATATATATATATATATATATATATATATATATATATATATATATATATATATATATATATGAAACATTAAGAGCAATATTATAGGAATCTAAAATCTGAATTTAAAATAGGAAATATTCATTAAATAGATCACAACTACATGAAGTGTCCAATATTGGGGGTTTCCCACATGGACACAAAGCACAACTCAAAGGACACTCCTAAGACCTCCAAATGGACATGAAATGGACACAAATGGAGATACAACCATGGAGGTCATTCCTGCGGGTCCAAAATAATTCTATATGCATGTTGGGGTGGTTTAGAGGAGAGATTATACCTTCCGGGAGAGAGATTCAAGGGAAAAGCCTTCCGACACGACACTGAAACGAAATAGCCTCCAAATAGACACGAACCAAAGCCAAATTTTTCCAAACTTGGCTAGCACCCTCTAACCATGGAGTATAGGAGAAATGAAGAAGATTTGGTGGAAGAAAGGGTTGATTTGGAGATCAAATCAATGGAGGTGGCTCTCAAAATTGGGGAAGAACAAGAGAGAGAAAGTTTGGGGAAATAATGGAATGAAGGGATAAGTCAATCCCCTCCATAAAGTGGTCGGCCCACTTTGGCCAAGTGTCCCCATTTGTGAATGACAAAAGTGCCCCCACTTGCTTAAATGAATTAAATTAGGAAAGGCTTTTAGTTGAGGCTAAATTAGTCTAGTTTTAAATCTCTAATTAAACTAAACCTATCATGAAATAATTAGTCTAACCACTAACTAAAATAAATATCATGTGGGCCATGGCTAACTAATGTGTGGGTCCACTAGAGTCAAAACTACCCCGAGTCCCCGTTACAAGTCGGATTGAGCTAAAATTCGAACCCGGCTCAAATAACCCCAAAATAATATTATAAATAAATAAATAATTTCAAAAATATTCTTAAATGAAAAATGACAAAAATATCCCTATTTCTGAAAACTGGGGGTGATAAATCTATCCACCTTAAAAAAAATTCGTCCTCGAAATTAAAACAAGGCAATCACAGAAAAACACATGCAGAAAACAATCCCTCTCGAATACTTCCAAAAAAATTTAGCAAAATAAAAATCTCTTAAGACACAATACACTTGCAAATAAAAACTGTTACGTGTCCAACACGGACACGAAACCAACACAAAATCTCACCTATCAAAAGCCAAAATCAACAATCACTAATGCAAAGTATCAAAATAAATCAAAGAGGTCCAATGACCAAAATATCCTTGGGCCAGAAATAACACTAAAAACATTCTAATCACATGGTTAGGCTCTAGGTCAAACAGTCCCTAAGGTTTCACTAGCAAAACATCAATGATCTCAAGTCATGGCTTAAAAATTTTAAAATGTTTAAAAATCTCCAAAATCAAAGCATGAATTAATGACAATAATTAAATGACTAAAATTATAACATTTAAAATTACTCTTAATTAGAAACTACAAGTCTATCCACCTTAAAAAAATTCATCCTCAAAAATTAAAACAAGGTAACACAGAAAAATCATGCAGTTCGACAATCATATGCGTCTGTCCAGAATCATGAATCTCAGAATCTCTGTCATACCAGTGACCAAGGCTACGATAATCACAGAGTTCTCAACTACGGTACATACCTCTAGAATTATGGTATTTAAAATTTTCGCATTGCCGCTAGCTTGGCAGCGAAAACCTTAAATTCCTACACCCGAGAAATACGTCTATAGTCCGACTATATGTCCTCACTCTGCCTGCTAGCATGACCCTAGAGGATTCTAAAATCTCATAATCGAGGCGACCTAGCCCATACGACTTATCTCAGAAGAAATCATATCACAAGAATAAAAATTTTCATCAACCAATCAAGGAACAGATGGAATCGAATTTCAAACAGTTTATAAGGAAACAAATGCAGAATGAGATCGAAAGATTTAGAATCTGCACTCTACCCTGCTGCTGCCTGACTGTCCTCAACTGTCACGGCGAGAGCTCGCCCTTGCTGGCCTCCCCTAGCTGCGGTACTCTGTCCCGGTCTGCCTGTCTGGCTGCATGAGCAGCACAGTTCCTCATCTGGTGGTATGGAGCTCCACAGTATAAACAAATTCCAAGTTTCATCCTACAAACCTCCAGGGTGTGTCCGATCTTCTTGCAGAAGGTACACTGGATGGCATGCCTCTTGCCCGGACCCTGCTGCTGGTCGTCACGTGCTGGTGCCTGATGTATTCTGTCCTGGCCTCTTCGGATTCCACGAGCGTGGCAATCCTTCAGCTGATGGTCAGGCGCCCCACAGAATAGACACACACCCAATCTCGTCCAACAAACCTCCCAAGTGTGCCCCAGCTGCCCACCGAAACCGTACGGAATAGTCTGCCTCTGATCCTGTCCCTGGTGCTGAACTGGGGTATCCTGAACTGTACCCATTACAACCCTCTCAATTGCTGCCATCATCAGCCGATGGAAGTTCTCCATGCTCTGTCGAAACAGCTCTGTCTGAGTGCTCTGGTTCTGCAACATCTGCTGCAGAAGGGCCATCATCTCCTGAGTATCTTTCGGTAGCGGAGACGGTGGTAGAAGAGTCTCAGGAACAACTATGGACGGTCCCGCTGCTGGAGGTGGAAGACCTCCTGGAACTGCCGTCGCTACTCCCGCCTGAAGGACAGGAACTGAGGCTGCTGATCTCTCGACTGCTAATCCTGTAGGAAGGGCAGGAACTGAGAATGCTGCTCCCGTAGCCGAAAGTGGAGATACTACTGGATCTGACCTCTCTGGAACTGTACTAGGCCCTGCTGCCTGAGAACAAGTAATCGCCATCCTGAGGGCGAATTGAACCCAAAAAATCAATATGGCACAAGATAAAACATTATCAAAGGAGGACAATTGAATTCAAATGCAAGAAGAGTTGTCATGGTAATCAAAAGATCAGAATTTTCCTAAAATGTGATTGAGTAACTCCTATCATATCATAGATCCTATGTCCTAGTCGCAGGCTCGTAATTAGTACTCTAAGTCGAGCACCATTACGAGATCACACTAATTGTGACACTGACCTACATGGGCCACCACAAAAATGTGTCACGACCCGCACCCTAAAGAGGGGCACGAGTACGTGGTTACGTCCAGCCTACGCCGCAGTATCGGCGGTAGAACGCTGTATATAGGGTCTGTAAATACTACGACTAAAACAGATAAAGGTACCTGTACAGTATATACTCTCTGAATGGAGGTGACATAGAAATACAGTCTCAATCACAAATATAAAACTAAGATAGATAGCATGGAAGAGAAATATGATAGATAAAAGCAGAAAATGAGTCCAAGATCCACATAAGTCCAAAGATATACACAAACAACCCAGAGTCACAGAAAAAATATATATAGTACTACAAACTGAAAGTACTAGCTGGCTCGCAGGCCAGGCAAACCTAACTAGTGCTAACTACTTAGGGAGTATAAAATCTAGTGGCCAAACTATTAGGCCACAACCCTGGCCTGAGTCTCCATCTGTCTCGACCTCATAATAGGTCGAGCAGCCTGCCTCAAAAATATCTGTAAAATTTGTCAACGGTATCCTATCAGGAAAATGAGCAAGTACAAACACTAACAGCAGTTTCATATAAATTGACAAATTCTATAAGAGACAGTATAATGACATACAAGACAAAGATATAGGACGACTTGGGAACCATTCGAAAGCCGAATTACAACCCTTAACCAAATAAGGACCGGGGTTGTAACCCTTCTTTCAAACAGGACTTAGTCTCAAATTGAGGTACAATATAAAGGCATGTAGAGCATGTGAGTAAATAAAATCATAGTATGGTGAGAAAGTACAAAGAGTAGAGCTGAACTAAAAATAAGATACGATAATAAATATAAAATGTGATTTGAATTAATAGAGCGATATGTGATCGGCTAGAGAGTCATGGTAGGGTTATCCACTTGGCCCGACAATCCGCGGTGTCCTCAACGGAGAGTCATGCCGGCCAACCTGGATAAACTGGAAATGGGGTATCTGCTACACCCTACGTGAAGTGAGGGTGGCGCTAGCAAAATAGTGACAGGAGGCTTTGATCACATAACCCCTAAAAATTCTTCCATCCTCGAATAGTATAGTGGACCTCGACATGACACGTCATGACACGGAATTCCATAAGAGGGTAGCAAGTCCCCTTAAAAATCGATGTCTATACCAATACATGGAAATAAGACCGAATATGTACCAATACACCATGGAAATCTAGGAACAACATCCCATGTCATGATCCAACATATACTAGTTCGTGAACTATCGTGACTGGGAATCGAGTAAGACACTACAACTGAATCGGATATAGCAGATATCAAGACAATAAAAACTATCAGTGAATGTACTCGCCTATGGTCCTGAGCTGATAAGATGAACAGACGCTCAGAGTAATCACAGACCTAAAGATGAGATACTACAAGTCAAAACATGGTTTAATAATGAAAGGAAAGCTAATCTACTCATGATATGAAAGTTTAAGTCAAAACTAGGTCAAACTAAGTCACACCAAGCTAAACTAAGTCACACTAGGTCAACCAAGGTCAAACAAGGTCAAACAAGGTCACAGGAAGTCAATCCAAGTCAAACTAGGTCAATCTGGGTCAAAGGTTGACTTACAGTTGACTTTTGGTCAAAAAGTCAACTCTAGTCAACTCTGGTCAATACTGAGTCAACCCTGGGTCAACCCCAGGTCAAACAAGTCAAATATTGACTAACAGTTGATTTTCAGTCAACTGGTCAACTCTGGTTTGGTTTTGATCAATTCTAAGTCAAGTGTTGACTTGAAGTTGACTTTTGGTCAAAAAGTCAACTCTTGGTCAACGGAGGTCAAGACTAGCCTAAACTACCCTCATCTAGTCATTACCTACTAAGACAACCTATTTCTAACCCCATCTTAGAAGTCAAACTCAATATCTCATCAATACCCTATTACCTACATTTACCCTTCACAAGGTAAATACCAATACCTTGTCCATTACAAAGGAAACCCCTCTAGATCTCAGGATACTAGCCTAGGCTTCTTAGGGTAGCTAGACACTAACCTATCTAGTCATTACCAACCATAAAATCCAGGTATCTAACCCATCCAGTCCATCTTATGGTCCATGTTGGTCATCCTAACTACCTTAGGGTATCGTCATGATACGCTATGGTATCTTGAGATACCACACCCTACTCTCTACCAACCTTCCTAGTTTACTCTCCCACACTCTCCTAGTATCTAGGTTAGCCCTCTCTAATAGTCCACTAGGATATCAACCTAGTTAAGACACTAACTTAACCAACTCACTACTACACTAACACAAACCTCAAGATAACACCAACACTAACTAACCCCTCTAACTAGGCACTCAATCCACACTAGACACCACTCAACTAGGCACTAACTAAGGGTTTATATAGGCTTCTAGTGGATCAATTTTGTGGGGTATAAATGTGTGTGGGAGTTTAGGAATGATGGATGTATGGAAGAATGAAATGGATCTTAAAGAATGGAAGAAGGAATGGGTGAATGCATGAAATGAATGAAAGATTGAATGGATTGAATGAATGCATGAATGAATGAAATGGAGGAATGGTGGGATGAAATGAAAAGGGAAAAATGAATGAATGAAATCATGGAAGGATGGATAGGTGGATATGTGAATGAAATGGAATGAATGTTTGGGTGAATGAATGATGACTGAAATGTAAAGGAATGGAGGAATGAATGAGTCAATAGGAGACTGAAATATAGGTGAACATGGGGCTTTGTCCATGGCTGAAATGTAGGTGCTATGGCTATCCAAATGGGGGCTCATATGTGGGGTTATAGGGCTGTTTTTGGGACTGCTATTGCTGTCCTATTGGACAGGTTTAAGGCTGATTTTAGGGGCTGCTCATGGGGTGGATTAGAGGCTAATTTGGGGCTGTTATGTGGGGTTTTATGGGGCTAATTTTGGGGTGCGTGTAGGCTGAAATATAGGGGCTGAATTGTGCTACATTGGGGCTGTTTTGGACTGTCAAATGAGGGTTAAAATGGACTATTATAGGGCCAACTAAGGGGCTGTACTTGGGACTGTTAAGGGCTGTTTTAGGGGTCATATATGGGCTGTTTTGGGACAGCCATATGGCTGTCACTGCTGCTGAATTCAGCAGCCAGTGCTCCCCTCTATCCCTCTTTAAATCCCACTCTCTCTACTCTCTAATCACCACTCTCTATCACTCTCTCATCTACTCATATATCCCTCTATCTACCACTCTCAAATCCTATCATTCTAACTCTCTAAAAGCTCCACACACACATACTCAAACTTATATATATACACATCCACACTCACATCTATATATACATATGCACACACTCACACACATATATATATATATACATATCCACTCACCCACACACATATATATATATATATATATATATATATATATATATATAGAGAGAGAGAGAGAGAGAGAGAGACACACACACACACACATACATATATATACATATAGACACACACACACATGAAAATATATATATATACATATATACACACACACATGAAAATATATATATACATATACACTCACCCACACATATATATATATATATATAGAGAGAGACACACACACACATACATATAAATTATATAACCATGAAAATATATATATATGAAACATTAAGAGCAATATTATGGGAATCTAAAATCTGAATTTAAAATAGGAAATATTCATTAAATAGATCACAACTACATGAAGTGTCCATTATTGGGGGTTTCCCACATGGACACAAAGCACAACTCAAAGGACACTCCTAATACCTCCAAATGGACACGAAATGGACACAAATGGAGATACAACCATGGGAGTTATTTCTATGGGTCCAAAATAATTCTATATGCGTGTTGGGGTGGTTTAGAGGAGAGATTATACCTTCCGGGAGAGAGATTCAAGGAAAAAAGCCTTCCGACACGACACCGAAATAAAATGGCCTCCAAATGGACACGAACCAAAGCCAAATCCTTCCAAACATGGTTAGCACCCTCTAACCATGGAGTAGAGGAAAAATGAGAAAGATTTGGTGGAAGAAAGGGTTGATTTGGAGATCAAATCAATGGAGGTGGCTCTCAAAATTGGGGAAGAACAAGAGAGAGAAAGTTTAGGAAAATAATGGAATGAAGGGATAAGTCAATCCCCTCCATAAAGTGGCCGGCCCCCTTTGGCCAAGTGTCCCCATTTGTGAATGACAAAAGTGCCCCCACTTGCTTAAATGAATTAAATTAGGAAAGGCTTTTGGTTGAGGCTAAATTAGTCTAGTTTTAAATCTCTAATTAAACTAAACCTATCATAAAATAATTAGTCTAACCACTAACTAAAATAAATATCATGTGGGCCATGGCTAACTAATGTGTGGGTCCACTAGAGTCAAAACTACCCCGGGTCCCCGTTACAAGTCAGATTGAGCTGAAATTCGAACCCGACTCAAATAACCCCAAAATAATATTATAAATAAATAAATAATTTCAAAAATATTCTAAAATGAAAAATGAAAAAAATATCCCTGTTTCTGAAAACTGGGGGTGACAGGATGAAGCATGTCGAGATTGACAGATTCTTCATCAAAGAAAAGCTGGATAGTGGACTATTAGAGCTGGGCTATGTTCCAACCAAAGATCAGGTAGCAGACGGACTGACCAAGGGGCTTAGCTCTGTCAGCATGATGAGAGGATGTGAGAAGATGGGCTTAGCGAATATCTTTCGTCCATCTTGAGGGGGAGTGTTGGAATATCCTATTGGTATTTTTGGTATGTTGGAATATGTGTTGGAATATCCTATTAGTATATTTGATATGTTGGAATATGCCATAGGATATTCCTATAAAGAGTTAATGTAATGAGAAGGTTGTAAGACTATAAATAGCCAAGAGATTATCAATAAAATATCACAACTATTTTCTACACAATTCCATATAGCAAGTTGTATCTCTTACCTCTTTTAGACTTTAGTCTTAGGGAAAGCTGGAGGTGCCTCTTGTTGTGTGAGCTTAAATTGCTTAGCCAAAAGGTAGGTCTACCTACCCGCTGTTTGACATCAAGGTATCAACGACACGGCCCTCACATGCTCATTGGTAATTGGGCTACAAATTTGGCACCAAAACTGATGGTTGATATTCGGTCGACAACCTATAATAACAACTTTGTCAAATTTTTTATCAAGCTTGCTTATGCTCCATAATGACCCCGTT
The DNA here is from genome assembly GCA_029216955.1 of Iris pallida. NCBI lineage: Eukaryota > Viridiplantae > Streptophyta > Magnoliopsida > Asparagales > Iridaceae > Iris > Iris pallida. The sequence goes on from JANAVB010042018.1 coordinate 8,331,646, forward strand.
CCGATGGAAGAGGCTCGGATGTTTACAATATCCGTTTGACATCTTACCTTTTCTTTAATTTCCATAGTGTTAAACGTACTCCCAAGTTGCTGCTACCAACTATTGTAAACATGGATTCCGAATTTCCAGTGAAAAATTAAAGAAAATGGTAGATTTTTCTGGTTTCTAGTATTTGACTAATGATGATGGCTAAAGCTAAATATAAATCTGTAACGCAGACTAGAAAGAACGAAGAAAACTTCTGCTGCTAGTTTCAAAACAAGCTGTTAATGTGTGTGACCAGTGTACATTAATGAAGAAGCTGCCTCTGTACGAGATGCAAGGTGTTGATAGTGTCAAGTAAACTGATAACTCATAGACAACTAGTTAAGATGCAAACTAGCACATAAATGATGAGGATCATTTCTAGTCAAGGGGAAAATGATTGATGAAGGAAGGATGCGGCTCAGGAATTGCTATATTGCTAGACCACAGTATGACAGGGAGTGGATTTCCTGCATACACACAAAAAAAAAGGAAAAAAGGGAGGATATCTACATGTTTCAAGCATAGAACAATATTTGAGAATGAAGCCTTTGCCCCAAAATTTTATGGGGCTACATGCCCTTTCATTCGTGTGGCTTAGGGCAGTTAATGAAACTGTTTCTTTTGTATGTCTTTATCAGGGCCTTGTCTAGGGATGCCATAATGTCTACTCTTGTGGCATTCTTTTCATGTAGATCTGACAAAATTTAGGCTGGCTATTGACTACCTAATGGCAAGGTTGTAAACGGCGGTAGGCGGGTGCGAGGCGGAGATAGTCTGCCTACCGCCTAGGCCACCTAGCGCCACCTAGACGGTCGATACATTTTGAACATTTTTTTACTATTTTGCCACTATTTTTTTACATAATATGCATATTTTAAGGGTGTTTCATGCATAACTAAGTTGTAGAACGAAGATTTATAAAGTTTTAGTCTCGTAAAAATGAACCATAGGCCCATAATACTTTTTGTTGGCCAAAATATCTTGTTAGGTATTACTCTGCCTAGGCGCCCGCCTACGCTGCCTCCCCTCCGCCTATGTCGCCAACCTCCGTTGGCCGCCTACTCCACTGTAGTGACCCGTCCCGCTCAGTCAATCGGAGGAATCGAAACGCCGACGGCGTTCGGACTTAGCCTTGCAACGGCTGCTCGAAGACATTGCTCGGTCAAGGCGATCGCTCGCTGTAACACCCAGTTTTCCAAATGAGGGTATTTTGGTCATTTTTAAAATTTTGAGAATTATTTGGAATTATTATGTATTATTTAGATTTATTGGAATTAATGTGATTTTTAGAAATTTTTAGTATAATTAATTTTGGTGTTTTAGTGACTTTGACTTATGTTGACTTTGGAGACTAATCTAGTGGCTAACCTAGGTCATGACTAAGTGATTAGGATATGAAAACCTAGGTTGACTTAAGTTAGTGAGGTTTAGCTCATTGGAATTTATTTGGAGAAATTAGGAGCTAGATTGATAAGTAATGGCTTGTGAAATCACAAGTCATTTCATGACTAATAGGCTTAATGGCCCATAGGCCCACACTCATTGAACCAAGCCCTAACCCTAGAAAATCTGACCAGCCCCTATGGTCAGCCACCCCTATTTATATGCTCCTAAAATTAGGGTTGCCTCTTTAGGAAACTTTGTCATTTGCAAGAGGTGAGTCCCCATCCTTGTAAATCCTTAGAAATCTATTTCTTCTCCAAATTCTTTCAAACAAATTGCAATAGGACCTAATCCATTGTTCTTGCTGTTGGTATTGAGTTTTTACAGGGAGGAAACAATTTGAAGGAGTTTGGTGGCTTGAGGAACCACTTTCATTTGGGGATTTTTGAGCCTTTTTACACCAATAGGTAAATTCAAATCTACTCCATGTAATTGTTGTTTTATTGCATTTCTAGGATGCCCTAGGCCTCCCCTAGCTGTAGGACTAGCTAATCCTAGATTTTGTGTCCAATTTGTGTCCCATTTGGACACGTATCAGTCCTTGTTATCAAGTGTTTGATGAAATGCCCCAAAGGGCATTTCGATTGATTTTTAGGAATGTAATTGAATAGGAATTAGGGTTTTGATGTCGCTTATGAGTTTCTAGTGTCTGAGTGTGGTTTTCGTGTCGTGTCGAGTTGCCACAGACACGTGAACACGCTGACACGCGCGCGCGTGCACGGGCACTGTAGCTGTCCTGCTACTCGAGTGCAATTACGCGCAGGACACGACACCAGGACATGAAATATTTGACACACACTAAGGGGAGACCACTGACATCACGTGTGTCAAGTGTCATGAGCCCTTGTGTCGTGTCAGACACGATATTGTACGTGCACTGTGTGTGCACTGTGCGGTTCAGTGCACTGGGTTATTTTCCTATTTTTTATTCGATTTTAAATGTTTAAATTATGTTTTAATCTGCTAATTAGACCCTGTACATGTTAATGATCCCTGATAACTTAGTTTACTTATTGGTTAGGTTGATTGCTGTGAAAATTGGGTTCGATTTGGTGAAATGGCATGTTAACTGATACGGGTGACTGATACACTGTTTTTTTTTAATATTCCTAACCATTTAATTTCCTGTTATTTGATGTTCAACCTCTGTTTATGTTACCCACATGTTGTAATTCATATTTAGCTAGGTTTTTACATTCGAAATTGGCTCTAGGATGTGTGGATGGAAATTGGACATATAAACTGAACTTTCTTCTTCAAACCTGAACTGTTATGAACTGGAATTGATTTCCTTTCCTTCTTTAGACCTGGGACTATGTTTTCTGTCATTGTTTATTTCCTATTTAACCTGTAATGATTTACATGTTAGTTGATTTCCTGTTTTTCCCATTTCACTGTTATATTCCAGTTTTCACCATTGGTTGTATTGAACTAAGTTTTCAGTGGTTAACTTTATATGTAAATGAGTTTAATTCCTAATGAACTGCATATTTCCAGATTTCATTAGGATGATTGGTTTACTGTCTCCTTGCCACACACAGAGTAAACACATATCACTGATATTCCTAATTCTATTAGTATCACACACTGTCAATTAGTTCCAGATTTCTAAATTGGTTTTCCTTCCATCATTTTAACTGAGATTTTGGTTCCTTCCTAATGTAAACTAAGGTTTGATTTCCCTTCCTTTTTATAATGCTAGTAACTGAGATGATTTCCCTGTTTTCTATACCCATTGCACTGGACTGATTTTCCTAAAACCTGAGTTTGTATTCTCCCTAATAAACTGAAATGAATGTTTTAAACTGTCAACAGGATTTGGGTTTCTTCCTATTTGAACTGAATTAATGATTTTCAATGTATAATCTGATAATGCAATGTTGGACTGAAAACTGAGATTTTGGGTTATTGTTTGGACTGAACTGATTTTCCTTCCCTTCACACTGATTTCCCTTCCTTATTTAATTATTAGTTCTTTCTTTTACTTAACTGTTTGAGTGAAAGTTTTAACTCATTGTTAATTGCCACTGATTTTCATAATGTATTGCCACTGTTTCTTTTACTGATTTCATATGGCTGTACACACACATTCAAGTGCCATGTCCCTCACTTCACTCATACACCACACACACATGATCTCATGGATATCTCTAACACACACACACTCTATGTAACACCCTTCATTCCTGTTTTCCCTGAAACTGAATACACACACACATGGTTTCCATTACACTATCCTAATCACACACACAGACATGTACACCACACTGTCCTCATGACAGTCACTCTTGACACTCTCTTGTTACACATTCATGTGACCCCTTCACTCTCTCTTATCACACACACCCAAGTATCTATGCCACCACGCATTCCTTTTTCCCTTTCTCTACATGTATATATATATATGTATGAGATGTAGGTAAATATATGTATCCTATATATTTGGGTGTACTTATATATATTAGATATATTTGTATGTGTAGAATACATATAGGCAGCCTACATGTTATATGTATTCTTAATAGATTATATTAATATAGTAATATGTGTATTGTATTTTAGATATAGGTATTGTCATGTGAATAGGTGATTTGTAGGTTGGTTAGGCATGGTATTACCTAATAGCCTATGGCCTAGTCTCTTAGCCTATGGGTGTATCTGTGTGTCAGTATAGAGCCTAGATTAGACTTGTGTGGTCTTGTTAGACCTAGAATAGACTAGTTAGACTAGTACAGACTAGTTTGACTTAGGTTTGACCTAGTTGACCTAGTTTGACTTTTAGGGTTGACCAGAGTTGACCAAGAGTTGACTTTGACCTAGATTCATGTAGAATGCATTGTAGTGCATCTTATTACCATTCTGGACTTGTTGTGACTTGTGCTGTTCTAATAGGAGCCAGACACCACTCCTCGGACAGTATATATTCTCCAGATTCTCAGGATACAGGCGAGTACATTCTCTGATCATTTCATATCTTGTTTAAGATTATATTCCTGCTTTAGATTACTTTATATGATGCTGACACGTTGGAAACACGGATTAGTACTATATGGATCTGGTTGTGCGATGTTATCCCCCTTAGCAGATACATCGGGTATTCGTGTTCGTGTACTTTATCGGGAACATCGTGTACTCTTTGTATTTGTTACATTCGTGTACGAAACGTGTGAATCGTGTATAATCATGTATTCACATGACCTTCGTGTACAATAACATAACGTAACTGGATCCTTGTGTATTGATTGGGGCGGGAGAGTAGAAGTGGTTATGTATTCAACCCAGTAGATTACTCGTGTACAACCTCTGTAGATTACTCGTGTATAACATCGTGCCGTCTACATAACCATCTTGTGCTCTGAATCACTAGCACTGTTAGTTCTCTATATATTGTAGCTATTTACTTACAGTCTCACTCTTTTTATCATATTATTTCTTCAGATCCTGTATCATACTCTCTAGCATGTTTATATTTCGTAATCGGTTATGATTTTGTTGAGATGTACTGTACTCGCTCATGTCCTGACTGGACCTGTTGAAAATTTTACAGTGAATGATGAGGCTCTGGTGTCTATCCCTCTTGGTGCAGCATTAGACATCACTAGTGACTTGGACCTGCTAGTAGTGGATGATACTTCTCTAGATTAGGGTTGTCTTTACTTTTTGGATCACTGTAGTTAGATTCTGGGATATTTCTGAGATATGTACTTATTTAGACACTTAGAACTCTGGGTTGTATCTCTGTGTTTTCATTTCTGGATATTTATCTATCTTTCCTTTCATGTTCTACCTTAGATGTGGTTGAGTTATATTTTGTTATGTCACCCCCATTCGGGGAGTATAACTGTAAATTACTCTTATCTGTTAGATATTATGACCTAGGACAGCGTTCTACCGCTGACACTGCAGCGTAGGCTGGGCGTTGTTACGTCCTCGTACCCTCACAGTGGGTGCGGGTCGTGACACTCGCTCAGGTGGGATAGTTTCGGTGAACTTGCCTCGTCTTAGCCTTCACATAATAAATTGCATGTTTTCAACTTGCACAAGTAGGCTTGATAATAAAAGAGACGAATCCACATAGCTAAAGGAAATAATCCCAACGGGTCGAATTGAGTTAGAATATGGAAAGGTCCAACAGTCGGCTTAGAGTTGGTGCACGGCGTGCTTTGAAAAATGACACTCGATCCTTTGCCCCGTGGCTTGGGAGAAGGAAAGTTGGTATTCGCCACAAGCTAAGAGTTAGCCAAATTCATAGGCGTCGCCCGCACAAATGCTTCATAAAGCATACACGGTCTCTTTGCCCAAGGCGTGGCATAGCCTCTGCTCGCCGACGGGTTAAGTTGTATTGCACGGCTTGTGGCATAAGTCTAGGCACCTCAAATAGCTTGGTTGTTCAAAGTCGAATGCGTGCACGGCACGTTCCCACGACGCAAAGCCTTGACGTAGCCTTTGCTCGTCAAGTTGTTGAAAAGTAAGTTATGCAAGTTACGCCAAGCTATCAGGAGTAGTAGAAGGCAGGGCCCTATGAGTTCTACGGCCGGGTATAACCACATAGTCTCACGATCGTAAGGCCCGTCATATAGAGTATGACTTGGGCGGTGGTGTCACATAGAGTTTCAAGTTGGTTTGAGACATGATGGCACGGATTTAGTGTTTTAAGGCACGGGCCACGGTTGAGTCAATGAGTTTGGAAAGTATTTCGATAGTTGTTCTTGAGTGAGTAAAATGATAGGGCAAGAAAGAAAGAATGCTCATGACTGGGTCGTTGAGGCAAGAAAGAAGAATGCTCGCGACTACGGGTCGTCGAGACAAGATCTCAGATGTGAGATGTGTTGAACTTAGCCCTGAAAGAGATGGTAACACTAGAAGTAGCTTTGACTGTGTGAGACGTCAGTTTGAGTCGAGTCTTGCATAGTCATTGGACAACTTGTACAAGGTAAAATAAATCTGTTTCTCCAACGGCGACCCCGGCGGCCCAGGGGAACCGTTACGATGGAGACATTCGTAGCTGTGCTGGATGACCGTACGGGTTAGGTGGAGACTTGCAGCGGAGCTAGCGACTCGTGCTGGCAAGGAGCGTCCATCTAATCAAAAGCTCAAAAGGAGTCCATTATAGGGCTGGGCCCTAGTGACTAGTTCATATAGATGAGTCGGCATGGGCGGCGATCTGCGTGTATGCCTATGGATTGAGTCGAGTATTGAGTTTAGTATATCAAGGAAGTTGAGTTGAATGTGTGTGTACAGTTGGAACATAAAATGTTAGGCCTAAGATTTGGCTGCAACGTAGGCGACGTGCTTCGGCACGAGATGTGACGTCGAGTCTTATGTTGTCGGCATATAAGTTGCATGGTTATGGTTGACTTGTTTGAGTTTAAGTCAAGAAACCGCCGCAAGGCAAAATTGTTTGAGTGACACAAAGATTCACAAGTCTTGATTGGGTCAGTTGGTGATCAAAGTAGCAAGGGTCGCGAGGCGGCGATATGGTTGAGTCGCACATAGTTGCGAGGCACGGCACAAAGGATTCGAAGCATGGTCACACGGAAATGGAGCCTCATCGCGTAGTTGCGTCTCCGATTATGGCCGTAAGGCAAACACGACTTGAGTTAACGTTGATGTTACAAGCACGAGATGGTCTAGAGACACAGAATAGGCCAAGGCGTCTATCCTAAAACTGATCCTAAGGTAAGAGTAGAAAGACAATCATAAAGGGGACTAAGTTGCACAAAAGTAAATCAAACGTGTCGGATTTGTATGGGTGGGCGAGGAGCTCATTCCACCGGTACAGTTGAGTACTGACACCCACATAGTTTACATGTGCAGACACAGGTAGAAGCTCGTGGCGCGGAGCTCGCTTGGATGCGTCGAGGTACGGAGTTCCTTGGCGATTCGAAGCGCGCGACCGTATGGAGTAAAGACTTATACAGGTCATAATGTATGGATATCGCCTTCCGAAGCATCCGCTGGCTCAAGACTTATATTTGAGAGATGAGAGAGAGCTGAGTGACTTGTAATGTGAACTTGAGTGAGCTTGAGAGACTTGTAATATTGGCCTTGCGCCCATTGTAATCTTTGTGTCAATATCAATAAAGAGCTTTCTGTTTAATAACTTGTGTTTGTTCTAATTTTTGCTGTTATCATTCAATGTCTCTGCATGGGACTTTTGTGCGACGACCCCGTCGCAGCCGCTGAATTCGGCCGTTATGGAACCCGCCTTGCACGAGCGCAATCTAGGCTCGTACGGCATCACGCCTTAGCGAGGACGATCGCTCCTACGGGAGCGGGGCGTGACATAATGGTATCAGAGCATGGCTTTACATCCTTGGACTATCGATTGAATTCTTTAACTCCGTTGTTTCCGTAAACTCTGAAGTGTTGCTTCCACAAAATTGAAATCGTTGGCGCGCTCTCTCTCTCAATTGTCCCACAGAATGTCCATACAATAAGTCTATCTATTTTGTAAAACGTAGGAGAACAGTTTTTGATAAACCAAAAAGATGATCTGCGTAAGCACGGTTGGCTATGTCGGGCTGGGTATATACACCAAAGTTGCGTCGACCTTAGAAAAGTCGAGTGCGGGAATTGAATTGTGTCGGACGAGAATGACTTGAACTCGATTAAGTAAAGTGAGATGACTATCGATAGGGGCGCTATCGAACAACGATGTTATCGTCGGTGCGATATAAGGTGAGCGTGCTTAAACTTTAAGGAATCGTTCGGACGGAAATTCGAGGAAGTAGATTGTGAATCAAATGATAGTGTTGAGGATTGGTCGAATGACTTCATCCCTGAGTGGTGTATGCGATAGCCTCAGGGATGTCGATCGATCGATTGAGGATTCGGGGTGTCGATGAGTCTAGCAGCAAGCGTCGTATACATATGCAAAGCCTTAGATCATGTACGATGGAGTGAGTTAGTGTCTTGAAGTTTGACAAGTTGATTCGAACGACCTAGGAATTGACGCGCATGAAACGTGCACGAGATTGAGGATTACACGATTATGAAACACGAAAATGATTGAGTAGATAAATCAAATCGAAGAAAAGTTAGGGTGTATGAATGGATGACTTGATCGAGATAATTGATACGGATTGCATACGAAAAGTTAGCATGACAGGTAGATAGCGTACAAAAAAAAGTTCGATTTTAAAGTTATGCGAATGACTCTGAGGATTGAAATCGATGTTGCTTGATGGTTTGAGTTAGCAAATATGATGCAAATTGAAGAAATACGTTGGTCGATGACTTAAGGCAAAGGGATGAACAATACGTAAAATTGGTTCGAGGAAATTGATGTTGAGAATGGTTTGAGGGATAATGATCAAACATGAATTTGAATGTCGGGGAGATTATCCAGTCGGACGATAGCATCATTCGTACAACTCGAAATTGGTTGCAAAGGAAGATCGTCAGGGTATGCATATTGTCGATGGTATTAAGGCGTATCAAAGACCGATGTGCGATAACTCAGGGGTACTCTGACTCGGCGAATAACGATCATGCAAGTGTTATTGTTCGATTGGATGCTATACTTAGGATTTTGATTGAGATGAATGTTGGATGAAAATTATTATGTCTTGATGGTCATGCGGATAACCACAATGTCGACGATCTTGTCTTGCACGAGCGCAACCCTAGTCTCGCACATACGTTGTGTCGGATTTGGGGCGATCGTTCCGTGTGAGCGCTGACATGGTGATTCATGTCGCAGGAATGATCGAACTCGAAAAATCAGGATGCGGCAACTTTGATTGTTTCGACTTGTCGGTTTGATGCGAAAGAAAATTTGAGGATGTTAGGACTTGCGATTGATGAATGAAATAAACTTGAGAATTGAGTAGGTCTAATCAGCACATCGAGAACAAATTAGTCTAGACTCGAACAAGAGTTACGTCCCGATGAGGAGGATTATCCCGCGGGAGCGTGCATGGTGATTTATGCCCACCGTGGAAAATCTGACTTGCGTGAGATCGAGGCACAACGTATTGTTAAGTCAGATGACCTTGTGATCGATTTCGTGAATTGGAATAGATGACTTAGAAAATGTGAAATGTGAATTATGGTTTAGCGATGGATTGTGTCGTAGCGTGCTTGACTTGGAAGGATTGATAGGCAGATTATGTCGAACGTGTGCGAGGGATAGACTATACAAAATGGCTTGATGAACGAGCAATACATTCTTATTGAGAATTGGTTGAAACGTAAGTCATCATAGGATGGCTTTGCTGAATGACTCGGACCCCGTGCGACAAATATCAGGATGTGTGTAGGCAATCTATGCTCAAAGTTTAGAAATCGGAGTGATGCGAGCTTGGGTAGAAAACCCCGTACTATCAACTTGGTTTAACCTTAGGATAGGGTCAGTGTTGACATTGTTGTTTGGGAACTATGATTCCAATACTGACGGAAAGGTATAGCCTAGCGGTTAGGCAGATGTCCGAGTACGAAGCGATAGGAATTGTGGAGGCACCACTCGCGAGTAACGGTTGACATACATGTATATCAGGGACGCCCGAATATGTGCACAATCCGACTCAAGTGGTGATGGGAGATTCTCTATCACGAGGCTTGGCTAAAATGCATGTATTTTGAGGACGCCTAAAATATGTGCACGATCCATACTAAGTGATATGTTGAATTCAAGTGAGACTTGATGAACAGGAAAGTGTCGAGGATTTTGAGATCGTAAGTTTTGAAGAAAAGATTTTGGGTAGCACGAGCGTGGCTCAGAATTGAGGAAACGCATTGGCGTAGTGTGTGCGAGAGTTCGTGAATGTTGAGTAAAGTGATAAGTCAATAAGTAAGTACTCAGTTAGTTTCGAGGATGAAACTTTTTCTGAGTGGTGTATGATGTAGTGTCCCGTCCCGCTCAGTCAATCGGAGGAATCAAAACGCCGACAGCGTTCGGACTTAACCTTGCAACGGCTGCTCGAAGACATTGTTCGATCAAGGCGATCGCTTGCTCAGGTGGGGTAGTTTCGGTGAACTTGTCTCATCTTAGCCTTCACATAATAAATCACATATTTTCAACTTGCACAAGTAGGCTTGATAATAAAAGAGACGAATCCACATAGCTAAAGGGAATAATCCCGACGGGTCGAATTGAGTTAGAATATGGAAAGGTCCAACAGTCGGCTTAGAGTTGGTGCACGGCGTACTCTGAAAAATGACACTAGATCCTTTGTCCCGTGGCTTGGGAGAAGGAAAGTTGGTATTCGCCACAAGCTAAGAGTTAGCCAAATTCATAGGCGTCGCCCGCACAAATGCTTCATAAAGTATGCACGACCTTTTTGCCCAAGGCGTGGCATAGCCTCTGCTCGCCGATGGGTTAAGTTGTATTGTACGGCTTGTGGCATAAGTCTAGGCACCTCAAATAACTTGGTTGTTCAAAGTCGAATGCGTGCACGGCACGTTCCCACGATGCAAAGCCTTGACGCAGCCTTTGCTCATCAAGTTGTTGCAAAGTAAGTTATGCAAGTTACGCCAAGCTATCAGGAGTAGTAGCAAGCACGGCCCTATAAGTTCTACGACCGGGTATAACCACATAGTCTCACGATCGTAAGGCCCGACATATAAAGTATGACTTGGGCGGTGGTGTCACATAGAGTTTCAAGTTGGTTTCAGACACGATGGCACGGATTTAGTGTTTTAAGGCACGAGCCATGGTTGAGTCACTGAGTTTGGAAAGTGTTTCGATAGTTGTTCTTGAGTGAGTGAAATGATAGGGCAAGAAAGAAAGAATGCTCACGACTGGGTCGTTGAGGCAAGAAAGAAGAATGCTTGCGACTACGGGTCGTCGAGGCAAGATCTCAGATGTGAGATGTGTTGAACTTAGCCCTGAAAGAGATGGTAACACTAGAAGTAGCTTTGACTGTATGAGACGTCAGTTTGAGTCGAGTCTTGCATGGTCATTGGACAACTTATACAAGGTAAAATAAATCTATTTCTCCAACGGTAACTCCGGCGGTCCAGGGGAAACGTTGTGATGGAGACATTCGTAGCTGTGCTGGATGACCGCACAGGTTAGGCGAGGACTTGCAGCGAAGCTAGCTACTCACGCTGGCAAGAAGCATCCGTCTAATCAAAAGCTCAAATGGAGTCCATTATAGGGCTGGGCCCTAGTGAATAGTTCATATAGATGAGTCGACATAGGCGACGATCCGCGTGTATGCCTTTGGATTGAGTCGAGTATTGAGTGTAGTATATCAAGGAAGTTGAGTTGAATGCGTGTATACAGTTGGAACATAAAATATTGGGCCTAAGATTTGGCTGCAACGTAGGTGACGTGCTTCGGCACGAGATGTGGCGTCGAGTCTTATGCTGTCGGCATATAAGTTGCATGGTTATGGTTGAGTTGTTTGAGTTTAAGTCAGGAAACCACCGCAAGGCAAAATTGTTTGAGTGACAAAAAGATTCACAAGTCTTGATTGGGTCAGTTATTAATCAAAGTAGCAAAGGTCGCGAGGCGGCAATATGGTTGAGTCGTACATAGTTGCGAGGCACGTCACAAAGGATTCGAAGCATGGTCACACGGAAATGGAGCCTCATCGCGTAGTTGCGTCTCCAATTATGGCCGTAAGGCAAACACGACTTGAGTTAACGTTGATGTTGCAAGCACGAGATGGTCTAGAGACACAGAATAGGCCAAGACGTCGATCCTAAAACTGATCCTAAGGCAAGAGTCGAAAGACAATCATAAAGGGGACTAAGTTGCACAAAAGTAAATCAAACGTGTCGGATTTGTATAGGTGGGCGAGGAGCTCATTCCACCGGTACAGTTGAGTACTGACACCCACATAGTTTACATGTGCAGGCACAGGTAAAAGCTCGTGGCACGGAGCTCGCTTGGATGCGTCGAGGCACGGAGTTCTTTGGCGATTCGAAGCGCACGGCCGCATGGAGTAAAGACTTATACAAGACATAATGTATGGACGTCGCCTTCCGAAGCATCCGCTGGCTCAAGACTTGTATTTGAGAGATGAGAGAGAGCTGAGTGACTTGTAATGTGAACTTGAGTGAGCTTGAGAGACTTGTAATATTGGCCTTACGCCCATTGTAATCTTTGTATCAATATCAATAAAGAGCTTTCTGTTGAATAACTTGTGTTTGTTCTAATTTTCGCTATTATCATTCAATGTCTCTGTATGGGACTTCTGTGCGACGACCCCATCGCAGCCGCTGAAATTGGCTGTTATGGAACCCGCCTTACACGAGCGCAATCTAGGCTCGTGCGGCATCACGCCTAAGCGAGGACGATCGCTCCTATGGGAGCGGGGCGTGACATCCACCGCCTACTGAAAAGCGGTACGATGAGAGACCGCCTAGCGCCGCCTAGGTGGGCTAGGCAGCCACCATTTAGAATACTACCTAATAGAACCCTCCTCTTTTCATGCTTGGGACCATTAAGCACTACACTGGCAGGTTAATTCAAAGCAACTGATATGGCTCTGGTGAGCGCTTCTAAAGTTAATTTGGGCAAGAATTTGTTGATGGGTGGGTTTGGGGTGATAAAAGATTCTATATTGAGTTAGGTGTATGGTAATAGGGTTTAAGAAGGTGGAGCGGAAAGTTATGCTCTTGATGCAGAAATTCTAGCAGCTTTTAAGTAGTTAAAAGTTGGTAGAACGATTATCATGCGTATGTTGCGGAAGGATTAAGCGAATTACATGATTGGAAAGAATTCATAAAATTTCAGAAGAAAAATGGTTTACTCTTCAATTCACCTTCTGCAACTGCTGCCACACTTATCCATGCTCAGGATGAGAAATCACTCAATTATGTGTGCTCACTCATACGGAAATTCGGCAATGCAGGTATGAATCAAGTATAGAGTTTGATCAAATTCAGCAGTAAATTTTTTCTGTGAAGCTTCTGAGTACTCTATTTCTGCCTCACAGTTCCATCGATATATCCAATAGACTTGTATACCCATCTTTGCACTATTGACAATCTCGAGAGGTTTGGCATCTTTGGACATTTTGGTTCTAATATAAAGTGCATACTGGACAAGATCAACAGGTGGTGGTAGGATTTAACTCTTAGATTTGTAATATCTATATAGTTATATTATGATTAAAAACTTGGCTGTAGCCAACATAACAGATGCTGGCTTGAGAATGATGAGGAAATTTATTCTGATATTGCCACATGTGCCATGGCATTTAGGATTGTGCGTATAAATGGATATGATGTTTTTGTTGGAGTGGGTGGGGTTCCCAACCTATGTGGAGAAGACCCCGGAGTGCGACGAGCGCCGTCTGTGTGTCAGAGAAGATCGGGGAGGTGACGAGGCTAGTCGGAGATGACGGAGATACTCGGGAGCTGACCAGAGGAGCTGCTGGAAGGAGGGGGCAGAGTTCGGGCCGAACTCTGCCCCAGGACAGAGTTCTGGCTGAACTCTGTCCCCTGGTTCCAGAACCTTGCTGGTTGCCAAACACAGAGTTCTGGCCGAACTCTGTGTCGTCGGGACTAAAGTATTTTTCAGGGTGATTGATCACCGTTGGATCGTATCCTACGGTCCAGGTTTTGTTGCGGGATTAGGGTATTTTCGTAAGGTGTTTCCTAACCCTAATCTCATATGTAAAACACACAAGAGAGAGAAAAGAGGCAAGAGTGCCATTGCAACTTTGGGAGAGAAGGAGGATGATTGAAGGCCATTTTCGAAGGAGGATCGTGTTCGGGTAATATCTATTCGTCGTCTTTGTTCTTCGTAGCCTTGTAATCATTGTTCTTGCTTCCAAGTGTTGTGGGGATCCGATTTGGATCGGGAGAAGTTTGTAGAGGGTGTACTCCTTTATTTCATTAGTGAAGGCTTCTCAGGATTAGACTCCGATCGTCCCGTGGTTTTTTTTGCAAGGGTTTTCCACATCAAAAATTCTCTGTGTCTGCATGGTTTGTTTTGGTGTTTTAGTTCGTGCATGTATTGCTCGGTTCTCTTGCAGGTACTCTCTAGTTTGGGAAAAGGTTTTTGCGTTTCTTTTCCAACAAAGTGGTATATATCAGAGCTAGGTTGTGGAATTCAGAAGGGTGTCAGGAGTTGACAGAAAAACTAGAGATGAGAGATGGACGCGAAGCCAGTGTGCATAGTGAACCTGAATGGCACCAACTATCATTATTGGTGGAGCAAGATGAAAGATTTTCTGTTTGTCAAGAAGCTGCATCTGCCCGTATTTGCTTCCGAGCGACCAGTTGATAAATTCGAGGATGATTGAAAATTCGAGCACATACAGGTGTGCGGATATATCAGGCAGTTCGTTGAAGAGAACATGTACAACCAGGTTACCAATATTGAGCACACGAGGACGTTATGGGATAAGCTGGAATCTTTGTACGTTAAGAAGACCGGGGTAAATAAGTTGTTCCTAATCCGGACAATGATGGGTCTGCGGTACAAAGATGGGGCATCTATTACAGATCACTTGAGTGATTTTTAGGGCGTGGTTGACCAGCTATATCCTCGATGGGAGTCAAGTTCGACCATGAGGTTCAAGAACTATGGCTGCTGTGTACATTGCCAGACTCGTGGGAGACCGTACGAGTATCTATGATCGCTTCTGCTCCAAAGGGCGTGGTCAGTCTGGAGTTTGCCAAGAGCGGGGTGCTAAATAAAAAGATGCGGAGACGTTCTCAGGGCACTTCATCCACATCCCACCACTCAGAGGTACTAGTTTCAGAGAGCTGCGGAAGGGAGAAAAGTAGGGGTCCAGATGGTGGTAGAGACAAGAGCAGGAGGAATTCCAAGCGTCGGTACGAGGACTCGGAGTGTTAGCACTGTGACAAGAAGGGCCACATCAAGTGTAACTGTTTCGCTTGGAAGAGAGAGAAGAAGGGCGACAAGGAAAAGTAAGATATGAACACTACAGCGGCATCTTCGATACATGGAGG